>WAAF01018565.1:44288-72174 GCA_013400475.1 Tricholaema leucomelas
CGGAGTGGCTGGAGAGCAGCCAGACAGAGAGGGATCTGGGGGTGCTGATTGATACCCACCTGAACATGAGCCAGCAGTGTGCCCAGGTGGCCAAGAGAGCCAGTGGCATCCTGGCCTGCATCAGGAATGGTGTGGCCAGCAGGAGCAGGGAGGTCATTCTGCCCCTGTACTCTGCACTGGTTAGACCATACCTCGAGTACTGTGTTCAGTTCTGGGCCCCCCAGTTTAGAAGGGACATTGAGATGCTTGAGCATGTCCAGAGAAGGGCGACGAGGCTGGTGCGAGGTCTTGAGCACAGGCCCTACAAGGAGAGGCTGAGGGAGCTGGGGTTGTTTAGCCTGGAGAAGAGGAGGCTCAAGAGACCTTATTGCTGTCTACAACTACCTGAGGGGTGGTGTGATATCCATGATGTGTGTATCTATTTGTCCAAGTGATAACAAGGTACACAGCTTGACTGACTTCCTTAGCCTTAAATGCTCTGAGTTTCTCACTGCAAGTAGTCCATTTGCAGTACTGCTTCAGAAGACCACCTTTCTGTTGGAACCTACATTTGGTTTCTTTTTGTGCCAATAGATGCCACAGTTACTTCACGGAGGGTCATCTATTCTCAGCTGTTCTGAAGCAGGAATAGGCTTCCTGCAAGAATGCCTGGCAAGATGAAACTACTGTCCTGGTGGTAACCATCTGGACAGATGATTATGTGCAGAAAGAGTGACAAAGAAGTGTCCGGGAGGCTTCCCGGGATGCTACTGAGAGCATTCAGCCTTCTGGACCCAGAGTTCTATCTTGGGGATTCTTCTCTATGCAATCAGGACTGCAATCAGAAGCTTTGCTTACACAGTGCAATCAGAGTGCTGGGCAAAAAAAAGCCTTAGGTCTTCACAAGCAGAAGATGCTGTCATCATAGAGCAACGGGCCCTACTGCTTCCATACTGTCTTCCACAGAAGGCAAGAGCAGGCACAAACCATTCATTTCCCAGGACAGTAGCCTAGTAAATATGTGGTGCTGGAAGGAATTAAAAAAAAAGATTTTATATGCAAAGAATAACAGGAGAGAAATATATATATGTATTAGTTATATATTATATTAGTTATATATTAGTTATATATATATATATGTATTAGTTATAAGGACAAAGTTTCAAAAGGAAAATCCTCTTGAGAGCTGGTAGAATTAGCTCTCCATTTCAATATCCTGTAACGGTTGACAACTTCTGTGATAGCAGAAATACTAATGAATTATAGATGTGTGTATGAGGAGACAGACAGACTGATAGATTTCTGTACTGCTCTTTCCTATCTTTCTTTTAACCCTTGATCTATACCTCAAAACCAGAAGCATCTTAGTATGTTTTCAGCTGAGGGGAAAGGTTTTCCTCTTCTTTCCACCCAGCTCCAAAATATATTGCTCTGTTGTTTTATTTCATCTTTGATTCTTGAACATTAAGGTCAGTAGAGTAGTTTTTATTGGAAAGAAAGAATATATGTAATATGCTTCTAAACAGTACAAGAAAAGGGAAAATAAATCTGTCCTTTGGGGCAATTAACTTCCTGCAATATTCATGTAATCCAAAGGTATATTTGTGTTGATGCATTTTGCTTTAAACTTGCACACTGTATTGAATAGTAATTTTCAGTGTGACTAAAGGAAGAAGCTCAAAGTCTAGGAATGTAACTATCTGAATTATTTCTTTGATGGCTAGAAAATTATTAGTAGTACAGACTCTTATCCAAAATACTGCAGGAAACTGAACAGAAAAATATTTGCAAGTTTGTTTGGAAATCCAGTACAAAAACTCATGCCTCCTTTAGTGGTTTTGCTATGTTATTCTCACATGCAATCTTTAAAACATTATTTAAATTTCAATTAATAGGAAAGTAATTCTAGATATTTAAATTGAAATTAAGTATTACACTGATTACTTACTGTGGATTATTATAATCTGAATGATAAAGTTTTTTAGGGAATTTAACTTCTTACACAGTACTAATTATGCAAATGCTTATTAATTATGGAAATTAGTGACACACTGGCATCAATAAAATTGTATACAATTTAAGTTCCAGTAATATTTACATAGCTAATGATTCCTTAGCTGCTCTTCTAAGACTTTGTTTGAATTGCAAAACAAGGGAAAAAGAAGAAGAAATCAACATCAGTTTAAAAAACGGCCTGCAGTTCATTAGTGATCAAAGAATTAGACACTAATGACACCTTATTTCAAATATCAGATCACTCATCCTGCTAGCATAGGAAACCAGTTAAACCTTGGACTACAGGAAGGAGACTCCAGTTCTCCTACTGTCATTATAGTCTGAAAATAATTTTTCCTATGGGGTGGTGATACATGAAAAGAAACTACCCTGAACACAGAACTCTACCTAACTTCTCTCTGAATTTCTAGCTAGAATGGAATATAATGGAAAAAAATGGGAAAATTAATTAAAGTAAGAGACAGTGACACTTTCTACAGCAATGACAGTTCTAAAAATTCAGTCAAACTAGTTGATGTTTCCCTAAAAGAGCTTCAAGATTGTCCTCACATCCCTCTCTTGTTTATAACATGAGTAGAAAGCATAGCCTTTGCAGAAACGCTGTTACTTCTACCGTCATGAGTGTGAAAACAAAAACACTGGTGTCCAGTTTGTCTGAAGAATAAGGGCCTCTTTTAGTATGAGTATGCCAACCCTGGACTTATTCCCAAGAGCCCATAAAGCAGGAAATGCTTACAGATCATTGGTAACCTAATGGAACAAAAAATGCTTAGCACATCCATTTAGATATGGTTGCTTGTGTGAGATGAGAACTACACTATTTGAAGAATGTGTATTCTGTAGCTAAAAAGAAACGTGTTCATCTCAGTTGCTGACTTACACATTTGAGATCAGTGTTTTCTTTGGTTTATTTAGTTCTGGCATCACTGTACTGGAAAATGGATTGGATGGTGAGGTAAACTGGGAGCCATAAAATAACTGGAGCTGGTATACTGCTTGCTACTGTTCCAGTTCCTTGGTTCTGTATGATGGCTTCTGTACACAAAAGGGAAATAAATGAAAAAGAGATATGCAGTAGCAACAAAGGCATTTGTTGGGTTTTTTTTGTTTGTTTGTTTGGGGGGGATTAGTGGTTTGGGGTCTTTTTTTGCATTAGTGCATCTGTGCTTGATGATGGTTTTTCTATACCCCTTATTTAAAGTTAGTGGGAGGGAATCATTACAAGCATCTGTAAAGCTACCTGTTAATTGAATTCTGATTTTAATTAAGAAAAAGAACAGCTCAAAACAGGCCTATGAGAAAATTTCAAATCCCATGAGAGTTAAGCAATGTGCAATTCCAGGTGAATATGTTATACACATAAGAGAATCTCAAGCACAGGAAAAAATTTGTATTAACACTAACCAATGGGTCCAAGCTTGTATCTTCTGAGTTGTGTTTTATCTGAGGTGGACTATAATGCAAATGGGATGGTTGAGGGCAGTCTCTGCCTTGTGTTCCTCAGATTGTGCTGGAAAGTTCTTGTCAGATTACTTGTGAGAGCTTAATTATCTAATGTATTATAAAGTTGGAAAGACACAAATTTTCTTCAGCAATGAGATTCTGAAGTACTTTAAATCTTATTTTTAAAATTCAATTAAAATTAATCCAGGGCATTTAAAAATGTTACTCGTGATAATCAATGTGGTAGATCAAGGCTGAGATGAGAAGTTTAAATGCGGAACCTTATTTTGTTCATGATCTAGGTTTGAAACGGTGTTTTCAGCTCCAAATTTGTAAATGTTCAAGTTAACAGAAAAAGTGTATGGGAGAAAGTGATGACATCCTGGACACAGTCTCTGATGCTATCATATATATGTGCACAATTTTAATATTAATATTCCAAAAAATCATAAAACTTGGACTTCACCCAGTGTGATTAATTTCCAAATAATATTTGTCTTAATGGTGCACGTTAATATCTTAACTCCCACTTGCCCTATCGCTTGTAGAGGTTCTAATGAAATGTAGTCTCTTCACTCAAGTGTGAAGACCACCTACCACAGCAGATAGAGGAGAAACTGAGTAACAGTACAAGGGCGACGAGGCTGGTGAGAGGCCTCGAGCACAGCCCAACGAGGAAAGGCTGAGGGAGCTGGGATTGTTTAGCCTGGAGAAGAGGAGGCTCAGGAGAGACCTTATTGCTGTCTACAACTACCTGAAGGGTGGTTGTGGCCAGGGGGAGGTTGCTCTCTTCTCTCAGGCAGCCAGCGCCAGAACGAGAGGACACAGCCTCAGGCTGCGCCAGGGGAAGTTTAGGCTTGAGGTGAGGAGAAAATTCTTCACTGAGAGAGTCATTGGACACTGGAATGGGCTGCCCAGGGAGGTGGTGGAGTCGCCGTCCCTGGAGCTGTTCAAGGCAGGATTGGACGTGGCACTTGGTGCCATGGTCTAGGCTGGAGCTCTGTGGTAAAGGGTTGGACTTGATGATCTGTGAGGTCTCTTCCAACCTTGGTGATACTGTGAGACTGTGATACTGTGACTCCTTACTAACCAAAAAGACATTGTATACAAACCTGCCAGCAAACAGCAGATTTCACAACCAGCAACAAATTCACTTTCAAAAGATAAAATCATCAGAGTTGTTTAATGAATTCTGAAAGAATTTGTATTTCAATCTGAAGATCATGGAAGCTCTGTGGTGGTCTGTGGTGGCAATCTATGACAGTGCTCTCCGACAGAAGGAAAGTTAAATTGTGTCTACAGACTAGCGCAGAATAACTACTAATTTGATTTCCAGCCCTTTGACATTCCAACAAGTAGCTCATAAATGTCTTTCATGTAGACAAGAATGTTTATTTGGAAAATTACATATTCTAGTCTGCTTCAGAGTATTGTTCCACAAGAAAATCAGACAATTTCAGAGCAGAGTAAGACATGTTTTTACCAGGTATATGTCATATATATTCACTGAGAGAGTCATTGGCTACTGGAATGGGCTGTCCAGGGAGGTGGTGGAGTCACCGTCCCTGGAGCTGTTCAAGGCAAGATTGGACGTGGCACTTGGTGCCATGGTCTAGCCTCGAGCTCTGTGGTCACGGATTGGACTTGATGATCTGTGAGGTCTCTTCCAACCCTGATGATACTGTGGTACTGTGATACTGTGATAAGCGTCAGAAAATGCCTGCAGAAACAGTGGAGAGGTAGAGAGCCTTTTCACAGTCCTAAAGTAATTTCATGTAACATACTCTCTGTAACAGGTTACAGTGCTCTGCTAAATTCAGTATGTCTGACCTTTGGAAGGCCTACAGTGTGGAGTGAAAAGATCTCTCTCCTTTGTTGTCCAAGTTTTTAAGCTGTTCTTAAGATATATGGCAGCTATGACAAAATTGCAAAATACAACAGAGAGCAATTATCACTATCAAGTCACACAAATGAAAATATTTTTATTCCATTTATTCAAGTTTTATTTGTATTTCCTGAGATACAAAAGTGAATTTGTTAATGTACTCTGGCACAGAATTCTGCGCTTAGTGTGGGGAAGAAGCAGTTGGGCTTGAGGAGATGTCAAATAGCTGTGTTTAACCTATGTGGAGTGAACAGGCCTGAACAGGCTATGTGGACTGAACATTTTGGAATTCTGAGAAATCTGAAATCCTGAGAAGCATGTAATTTGCCCATAATGCCTATTCACATTCTCATCAATTTATTACTTCTCGAAACAGAATCCCAGCAAAATTGACCAGCCTACAGAAAGCTAATATTTTATTAACACTGTAACAGTGATTTTAAAACTATTCTAAAACTAAATTCATCAATCTAAAGTCAGTAATAAGTCTGTCCTTAGATTTGAAGTACCTATTTCAATTTAGACAGAGTATTAGGCTAAGGGAAGTAAAAAAAACCCCAACTGTTCCTAGAAGCAGATGAAAAATGTGAACAAGAAACCCCAGTCTGTATTTGCCATCTCCACTGCAATCATTATTTTAGTATGTATCATTTAAAAATGCTTGCCTTCTGATATTAGAACAGCTGAATCCATAAATCCAACAGTTCTCAAACAAATCTGTACTCTTGGGGTAGCTGCAGGTTTGATGGATAAAATACTGAAGCTGAGATATTAAAAATAAGTTCTTTAGTAGTAGTCACGAAAGTCACTCCGCATCACATGTGCATGCTTGAGAGTGGCTTGTCTTACAGAAGTGATTGCTTATATGATCTGTATAAGTTTGTGTTTAAAATACCCGAGTTGTTCTTAATATGCAGTTTTGTTTAAACCTTTTTTGGGCAAGACTCTATTTAAAATCTTAGAAGTACAGGAACAACTTAGGATATAACCAATATCTCAGCAATTAAAATTTTGTGATAGAATTATTATATATCTGCAAGAAAAACAAACAAACAAAAGCAAACAACTGATGGAACCTCTTTTCCTTATATAATGTTTCTGAAGTGCTGTAGCATCTGTACTGTGTAACATCATGTTGAATGGATTTGCAGCACTTTGTATCAACAAAGAAAGTATGTATCATAGTAGTATCATAGTATCATCAGGGTTGGAAGAGACGTCATAGATCATCAAGTCCAACCCTTCACCACAGAGCTCAAGGCTAGACCATGGCACCAAGTGCCACGTCCAACCTTGCCTTGAACAGCTCCAGGGACGGCGACTCCACCACCTCCCTGGGCAGCCCATTCCAGTGTCCAATGACTCTCTCAGTGAAGAACTTTCTCCTCACCTCGAGCCTAAACTTCCCCTGGCACAGCCTGAGGCTGTGTCCTCTTGTTCTGGTGCTGGCCACCTGAGAGAAGAGAGCAACCTCCCCCTGGCCACAACCACCCCTCAGGTGTCTTTGTGAAGATTAAGATCTGTGTAGACAGTACATCTTTCAGAATATATGAACCTTTAAAAAGTTACTGTCAAGCCAGGAAAGTTGTAGGTGATACTTCTTTACTTTGTTTTTCTTCTAGAACAGACCAACCCCTCAAATCACAGTTCAAGAAATAAAGCTAGTTAACTTTCATATTCTTCTTTTCAAAACACATAGACAGGATTATTTCATGTGCATACATGTGTGCAGAAATAAATCTCCTTTACAAATTCCAGTGGCCAAAATGCAGGTAAATTTTCTTCATTGAAATATCCCATCAGTTTTATTTCTAATGAGGATGTCTTTTCAAGAGTCGAATACGACATTCTATATACAGCAGTGTGCTAGTTTGAGCCTAGCTGGGATGTTTTGGTGAGAAGAATTAGATCATAGGCTGAGAAATGAAAACAATGGTGTCTACTTCCCTCACAGTCTTGCTGAGATGTGTAATGAAGAAAGGCAAAACAAAGATTAGCGCACTTTGCTCTGCACTGCCTGCTGGGCTGTTCTCTTCTGCTTTGCCTGCTGGGGAGAGCTGGGGCTGCTGGCTGAACTCCATCTTGCTTTCTAACCTNTTCATTTTTGTGAATTTAACACAAACATATTAGGAATCCAGAAATTGTTGGCCTTGCTTTCAATTTAATTTCACAGTTTAGTAATTATAGGTCCTGTCACTAAAGTATTGTTCTGTTGGTACTTTTTTCTGTATTTTATAGAAAAAAAATCTGAAAATTGTTTGTGACCTCTTCAGAATCATCCAAGGGTGCAAAAAAAGTCTCTACATGTTTAAAAAGAAATTCTATTTTTTTTTCATGATCTGAATAGTTGGCAGTATGGTCACAGTTCTAATAATTTGCCTTTCTTTCTTTTTTTTTTTTTTTCTTTCCCAGGAGAGCATAGACTTGGGTGAGATCATGTTTTCTCTTTGTTATTTGCCTACTGCTGGGAGAATGACATTAACAGTCATCAAATGTAGGAATCTGAAAGCAATGGATATAACTGGTGCATCAGGTGAATTTACTTCTTGTTTAAATAACAAAGCAAAGTCTATTAAGGAAGGGGGAACATCAGAACTTTTTGGGTTTTGTCTGTTTAACATGATTGTGAAATGGAAGTACCAGGACAAATATAGATCCTGTTCAGACCTACTGGCTCTCTTTGGTCTGGGAGTCAGTATGACTGTTCAGAATGCCTATACCTTTCATTTGCATTGACAGCATATTGAAAGCAGTGTTTGCCAGGGTCACTAAAATCTTTGTAATATTTTTATCTTATCAATGAAATACTCCTACAAAAAGCTTTGCTCCTATACCTCATATTTGAATGACTTTCAGTCCAAATGCACACAACTGATTGTCTGTTACTCAGATCCCTATGTCAAAGTGTCACTGATGTGTGAGGGTCGAAGACTCAAAAAGCGGAAAACTACCACAAAGAAGAACACACTCAATCCTGTTTATAATGAGGCTATCATCTTTGATATCCCTCCAGAGAATGTGGACCAGGTCAGCCTTTCCATTGCAGTGATGGATTATGATCGGTAAGCATAGTTTGCTTTTTGACCATTAAACTTCAGTGAGAAGTCCACTGCAAGCAACTGCCTTCTACCTTCTTTAACATTCAAGTAGGTTCAGTGTCATAAAAGACCTTTGGGTCTTTTCCTGAAGCTTCTACATATTTTAGAGCTCAGGCCATTTCATCTGTGTCATAAATAACCGTGGAGGAGAATAAACCATGGCTCAGTCTTTTACAGGCCCCTACCCTTGCCAAACATTTCTGTCCCCATCTGGTGGCTGGATTATGCGAAAGCTTCATAGGTCAGTATGCCTCCCTGTTAAACAAAGGCCTTCACACCCCTAATTTCTTTTTAAATGGCAGGTGTTTGAAATCAAATAAAATAATTATATGTTAATTACTTTATTTGATCAACTAATAATTAGTTATTTGCTTGAATTGTAACTTCTATGTTTGCTCCTTGCTGATAACAAATCTGAGCCACAATTACCTGTATCCTTACTGAGAACTGACAGGCAGAACCTTCTACTTAGAACATCTCAAGGACTGCTGGTTAAATGAGACAATGACTGACAGAATCATGCCCAAGCCAAGTCTGCTTCACTCAAGTGCTATTAGTAATGAGCTCGTGAGAATGCAGGGCAAAGAAACAGTGAAAGTCCAATTTAGTAACATGAACCCTCAGACTGTTTTTCCTTGCCTTCACATTTTTGATCATCCTCCAACACCTGTCAGGATGTGAAAGTCATATTTCTCTGTCAGATGCGAAAGCAGCACTGCAATTCCATTATGGAGAGAAAAGTACATCAACGTGCACACTTTTAATCCTCTTCAGCTACTCCTTTCACAGTGTTTGCTAAGAGGAAGTTAGGAAGCATTATTCTAAGGTACATTAGGCAGTGTGCAGGATGTTACTTTCCAGAGCCCCTCAACAAATCTATAGCACAGCCAAGGGTATGAAGTATTAAGCCTATTAAGGCTTGGCCTATTGCCTTTCATATTTTTAACTGAAGTTCCAATGACAAAACAGTAAGAGGTGGCAAACACAGTGTGAAATAGTGTCTGAAGGATTTACAGCAGGAAATGTATTCCACGTTTTCCTTCATATTCCTCTCCCACAAAATTTAAGCATAAGCATACTTTCCTCCTAGATCACGTGGTGTACTACGGTCCTTGTCTATTGTTGTGTGTTTTGTGTTATAAACTTTTAATGACAAGGGTTATGTCCTCAGTGGTATTTTTATATCTGCTAGAAGCACTTTGGAGGGGTTTGATACTACCATTATAGGATTTAATATTACTATTCTCCACTAAAACTAATATGTGTCATAAATAATGTGAGAACTTTGATCATGTATTCTATACTGTGCTAAAGCAGCAACCAAAATTATACATCAGATGTTACTAAAATTATTTTTATTTTTAAACAAATCTGCCTCTTTGCAATTCTCAGAGTAGGGCACAATGAGGTCATCGGGGTATGTCGGACAGGGATTGATGCTGAAGGGCTTGGAAGAGATCATTGGAATGAAATGTTGGCTTACCCACGCAAGCCAATAACTCACTGGCATCCACTAGTAGAGGTAAGAAGTAGCAAAATTTTCTCCTCAGTATAGAATCATAGAATCACAGAATGGTTTAGGTTGGAAGGGACCTCAAGGATAATCCAGCTCCAACCCCCTGCCATAGGCAGGGACACCTCCCACTAGAGCAGCTTGCCCAAGGCCTCATCCAGCCTGGCTTTAAACACCTCCAGGGAGGAAGCATCCACAACCTCCCTGGGCAACCTGTGCCAGTGTCTTACCACCCTCACTGTAAAGAACTTCCTCCTAACATCCAGTCGGAATCTCCCCTCTTCCAGCTTAAACCCATTCCCCCTCGTCCTGACATTACCAGACCTTGTCAATAGTCTCTCCCAAGCCTTCCTGTAGGCTCCCTTCAGACACTGGAAAGCCACTCTAAGGTCTCCTCAAAGCCTTTTCTTCTCCAGGCTGCAGAGCCCCAACTCTCTCAGCCTGTCCTCATAGCAGAGGTGCTCCAGTCCTCTGATCATCTTCGTGGCTCTCCTCTGGACCTGCTCCAGCAGTTCCATGTCCTTCTTGTGTTGGGGGCTCCAGAACTGCACACAGTACTCCAGGTGGGGTCTGAGGAGAGCAGAGTAAAGGGGGAGAATCCCCTCCCTTGCCCTGCTGGCCACACTTCTCTTGATGCAGCCCAGCACAGGGTTGCTGTCTGGGCTGCATGTGCACACTGCCGGCTCATGTTGAGCTTCTCGTCGACCCAGACCCCCAGGTTCTTCTCCTCAGGGCTACTCTCAGCCATTCACCACCCAGCCTGTATCTGTGCCTGGGATTGCACCGACCCAGGTGCAGAACCTTACACTTGGCCTTGTTAAACGTCATGAGGTTGGCCTGGGCCCACCTCTCTAGAGGTTTTTATCTCTTTCATACTTACTTGCTTCTGAGAATCATGAAAATCAATGCAACATCTGTGGAGCAGCTATAAGATTCTGAGCACAACCTCAGCCAAGTTGCATGAGTTTACTCATTACTTAAACGTGCCAATTAAAAAAATGATGCACTGATGGTATTGTAGGAGTAAATTAAAACATTTACATTTTCCAGAGATTATGATAAGTGTACATCCACTTAGAAAAGATCATTTGCAAGTATCTCAAAAGCAATCATTTCCTATTCAAAAAATCTTTAGCATGAACAGTTATGTTGCTAAAATGTTAATTTGAAACTGGCCTACAACTACTAAACTGAGGCAATATGCCAGGAGTTACCTCCAGTCTTACTCAGACACTTACTGGAAGTGTATTCAAATGCACGGCAGATTATATCTACAAGCCTCTGGTCTACAAGCTTCCTTTTCAAAATCTTAATGGTTTTCTGTATGCAAAATGCTAGTGGCTTTGGATTTGGAAAGATTCATACTGAAGCCTCTTACAGGAAGCACCAAGTCCCTGTTTTGGGACACAGAGGATATACTTTTTAAGCCCTGTCCAAAACCAATCTCTATAGAAAAATGAGTAGATGACTGAGACATCATAGACTATATGATTTCCCCACTGCATGGACTGTACAGCGACAGAAAAAGCCCAAGAAGGCTTCAGTGAAACACCTTTAAAAAGAGTGTATGGGCAAGGAAGCTGAGTCAATTCATCAGAGAAGCTTTTTTTTTTAAAGCTTTGTGTCGAACACATCAGAGACACTTTTAGGAGATCACTTTAGGAATTTCCACTGTTAGTTCTGTAAGAGACTTTGATCCAGAAAAAGTTTAGATGAGATTTGGCTTCATCTGTGAGGAGGTCTCTAATCCTCTGAAAGGAATGTAATGCAGAGCCAGAGATGATGTAATTCTTAAAACTGACTCTTTTCTTGCAGTTACCTGGACGTGCAACCAGTTTTGATAGCCAAGGATCCTGTTCATCGCCCAAACCACTGCTTACACCCTAAAGAGTGGTCTCATCGTGCTCCGTGTCCAAAGCTTCCTTGTAGCTCACATCCACATAAACAGAAGGTTTGGCTTCCACAAATGACCAGTATCCATATTTTTTAATTAAAATACATTTTTCCTATTCTAAATCTTATATTACAGTTTGTTATTTCCTAACATAGAAATGAAGCTGACTTGAGCCAAAAATAACCCTTCCTCATACAAATTTATTCATCTGTTTTGTCACTGGCATATATCCAGCATCATCCAACCAGTGTTTCAATATAACCTATACCTTTGCATAGACAAAGAAGTCAGAAAAAAAAAATCCCTTAAGTAATTCCAAACCACTGCATCTTGTAACACCCAGTTCTGTTGAGAGAGAGTAAATAACCATATGTAGCTCATGAATTAAATTTCTTCTAAATTGCACTAAAGCCTCTATGACTTCTTAAGATAGTTCTTCAAACTGAGTGTTGCACAAAAACCCCACTTCTTGTTGTGCTTTGAGTATTTGGAAAACCACTTCATTCCTTAAGCAGGGAAGAAGGGCTGATCAAAAGCACACTGAAGCCAACAAGAAGGACACTAGTGGCTTCACTGGGTTTTAGTTCAGCCTTTATGAAACAGGTCTCATGACTGGATCTATGCAGTTACAATCTTCCATCAGTCACAATGATGGCTGCCCCTAAAGGAACTCATTAGCCTGTCCAGCAAAAACAACCAGGCACTTTTGTCCAGGTAAGCAGCTGCACTCAGCGGCTGTTTTCTTTCAGCTACCTACCAGCTGATGAAGAGTTAGCTTGGATGCCTCTGCATGGCACTAAACTGTGCATATATGGGTATAGTGGAAAGCTAATGTGTCTGCAATGAAATGTGTAGAAGTTACTGCAGCTCCACAGGGAACTACATGTCTCCAGATGAAGTACATTCAACCTTTCTGAAGCAGCTCATTTGCTACTCTGAAGTAAAAGAAATCATTTATTGTAGCATTGATGTTCAAAAAGAATTGACCAAAAAGTACAGTTACAATGTTTTTCTGAGTCGTGATTTACTGTGGCAGTAATATTTCTTTGAAGTTATTGTGTGTGTAATCCCATAGCTCATATGGAAAAATTTCTGGTCCTTTGGATGCCTCTATAATTGTATGCTAAATATGAATTCAATATACATTTTGTGTCAATATGAGGAGAGAGAAATCGAAACACAACTATTTTCTAAACTAGTATTGCAATACACAGTGACAGCAAATGGAATTAAAAACATTGGCTGAAGTGAGCTGCTTTAAAGACTAGAAGAGTACCACATATTATTTGCAGATTTAACTCTTTTTTTTTTAACACTGCCGTTTACCTCAAATAGTTTTGTTTGTTTGTGTGTGTGTTTTTTCTATTTTTTTTCTTATTTGTGAAGAGCACTGCAAGAACTGCATGATCAGGGCTGAGACTTTGAAAGCTGAACTGCAGCTAGGAAAACATTGAAGCAATGACTTTCATGTGTATCTTTGTAAAAAAAAAGAGAGAGAGAATATAGAATTTTTGCAAAATACTTTTTTACAGGAAAAAAAAGGTCATATATAAGAAAAATGCCAATGGAAGACTGATTTTCAGTTATGGAAGATTGATCTCAGTAAGGGAAGATTGATTTTCAGTAATGGAAGGATTTGTGAGAATTAATCTAGATATAAAGGGGAAAGATAGTTTAGACAGACTGAAGAACCATATTGGTCTGATTAGTTCAGCCTGGTTGACAAAGAATATGTTTACGAAGGTCCAGTCCCTCCCTTCTGCTAACTAATCTCTAAGAGAATCAAATATGCCCTGAGCTTTGAAGTGTTTTAGATGCTCCTGGAAAGTTAGGGAGGCTGTTCTTAACATTACAGGTGTTTCTAAGACCAAAAAAAAAAAGAGGAGGCAGATTTTGTATTTTTCATTCTGTTTCTACAACACAACAAGCCAGCAAATAAATAAAGCTTCAAGACACACTTTAAAAAAGTTAAAAAACAAACAACCAAACCAAACCAAACCCAAAACTGGACAAATACCAAAAACATAACCCAAAACAAAACCAACTTCAGTTTTTGAATATCTGTTCCAGGTTGCCATACATGGTGTCTAGTCAGAAAGTTTTGCCACAAGGTTTGTAATGCTGAGTACAGATCCTCCCTATTCAAGACTGTATTTTCATCATGATAAATATAAAGAAGCCTTGCAGAAGTTCATTCCTGTTTGCTCTGGGTCAATTTTAAACAGGAGCTTGTCTCTGTGGGTTATCATTGTTGTCATCATTAGATTCTGTGTCCTACGTAATTTTCATCATGATTTTGCAAGGTTGATATAGAAAGAGATATATATATGTGGAGACAGAAAAAAACTATTTTGTATATACATTTCTCTTAACATAGATTATATCAGCGATGGCCTTTGTGGCCTAGAAAACACTTTTTGTAATGTGGTACTGTAACAGTTAAATATTCTTTGCACTTTTTTTGCACCTAATATCCAAAAAGCTAACAATTTCATGATGAAATGTAGCATAAGTCTTCAACAATGAGCAACACCTTTTAAACTATTTCCTCGTTCTCGATGAGTATCCTGTGTGTTTCATTACAAGGAGTAAAGTATTTCAGTATTTTAGTATTTCAGTATTTTCTTTTCTTAAATTTAAATTGTCAAACACCAAAGGAATAGTATCTTACTTTGTGTCCTCTTGTTGTGTTAGTTATGGTGCTGTTAATAACAATAGTGGACAACTTCTGTGTCTAAACTTGATTTATGGGTGCTCTATGTCTACAAGAAATTGGACTGAAAAATTACCATGATATCTAACTTCATAAATAATTCCCTAATTAATTATTTTTAGTCTGTTGTCAGTGATTAATTGAATTAATACAAATGGTGATATTTTCCCCCCCACCACTGCTCTCTTAATTACCTCACAAGACATATTTAGTATAACCAACCCATTGGCTTTAGAGCCTGGTCCACATGTTACTCTCTGAGCATACTCACAGATGCATCCAGTGAAAGGTTAACACAGATTTAGTCAGTGAATACATTGCTTTATATATCTATTAAGAAATTTCAAATATTTTAATTTGGAGAAGTTGTAAATTCCCTGCTCCTATCCTGAATGGTTTGGGTTTTTTGCTTATCCGCATTGCTGCCGTATCACAAACATTAGCCATTTTGCAAATGGTTGGTGTAAAATACATTGTTAGTAATCTTACAAGAGTTTGAAAAACTCATGTTCTTAAAAGCCTGTGCCATTTTTACTGAAATTATTTACTGGAAACAGTAGCAGCATTTAATAAGAATTGTGTTTTGCACTGCAGAGCTTTTTTATAGTTTTACAACAGTAAACCACAAAACGGTGCAGAGAAAGTACATGACGGATTAAGTGGTTCCAGGGGAGCTCTTACATTTTTTGTATTTATTGTCTATAATGTACTGTAAAGTGAAAAGGCCCACATACAAATGTATCTAATGAGCCATTCTAGTCTTTTGGGTAAATACTGTTTTCAAGCAATTGTTTCCCTTCCCCTCAGTAAATAAATATTCAGGGACCATTAAATTTGCTCTACGTAACCATAAAATTGTTATTAGGTCTATGCAAAATGTTAAGCAGGACCCCAAGCGACAGGTAGATTTAGGATTCTAGTGGCACTGCAGGCAATAACATAGGTGAGCATATGCTCAACAAGACGTAAGTCACATATTGTACTCCATGATCTCAACTTTATATCGCTGTATTGCATATTTCTCCTGACTATTTCCCTTCCCCTCACTCTCCCAGCAAGTAACCATCTCTTTCACCGTCTCTTTTTATATTTGGCTTCTGTTCAAGCAGTAAAGCCCTGACTCTTATTTTTGTCTGCAGTGCTGCAAGCTAGCTCCTGGCCTTAAAAAAAGTAGTAATACTGAACCTGTGGGTCTTGACCAAAATGTGTGAGATAGCTAAATCACTCATTTTCATGCTACACAAAGCTAGCTGTCAAGAAAGTATCTTCTCTTCTTTGCAGTCCCTTACAATCATCAGAAATACAGACATTACTAATTGCTGGGGGGGGGGGGGTTCTTTGTTTGTTGTTTTGTTTTGTTTTGTTTTGTTTTGTTTTGTTTCTAACAAGTACTAAATAAGCAATATACATATCTCAGGGATATGTATATTGATCAGGGACAGAGAAAGTGGCCAGAACCAGGAAGAGAAAAGAAAACTTTGTGTATCAGGACAAAAGCTTTCCTGCAAGATTTCTTCTTCAATGTATGGAATTGTTTTGACATCTTATGTTCAAGTAACAAATACATTTTTTTCTTTCAGACTCATAAGCACATTCAATATTTTTGAAGAAAATATTTGAGCAAACATGAAATGTTTTCATTTGGTTGTTTTTTTTTTTCCTAAGGGAAAAATCAATTACTTTCTAAATTCTTTCTATGGGTGTAGTTTTTGGGCATTAGGAAAACTCTACATTTCCCAAAAAAAGGACTTGATTCATCCATTTCTCCTATTTCTCAATTTTGTAATTTTGATGCAATCCTTTTGAAAGTTTTTAACATATGGTATACAACAAATACATGAGAGCCTAATTCCAAGATTATTTTACTGTATCTTTCTAATCAATTAATTGCTTGTATCTTATTGTTTATACATACTTTTTATTACAATCCATTTCCTTAGCAAGTTTACACATTTGAAGTAATTTTACTGTAGTTTTATGTGTGTAAACATTTAGAAGGGCATGTAACTATTCTAGACCTCAATGAAGAGTACTTTTCTTGCCAAAAACATTTTTCAGAGATCCACAAATGTGCCTGAAAAATTTAAAAACCACCTTATTAGCGCATACAAAAACTTAGGTTTGCATGTACAAGTATTTGTACTTGCAAAACAAATGACCATGATTATTTAGCACTTCTATTTCAACAGAATACCCACACCTAATCAGAAACATGTTTCAGCTCATGCTAAATATTGGACAAATCTATACTGAGTGACAGTTCCTTGACCTGAAAAGTATGCTTGACAATTCTGTAATCTTTAAAATATGGCTCTATATTAATTAGACCGTGAGCTGATTTTTGGGCAAAGCTCATATAATATATGTTAGACCACCCAAAATGTGGGTAAAATGTAGTATTACTGTCTCAGAAAGGAGTCCATATTTTTATGTAATTTTTTCTCTCTTGTTCACACCACAGCTGAGACTAAGTTTAATCCTTTGCTCAAGATTCATTTTCTCCGAGCTTATGAGGTTTTGCAGTCTAATCTGAGCTATTTGGTGTCAGAAAATAGCTAAATCATGACACAGAGCAGAGCTAAGAAAGACAAAGGAAAACGAATCAGTAGACACACAGGTATTCAATGTAACTGCAAACTCTGAAATGAAAAGCTTCCTTTACTGTACTATAAAGCAGGAGGAAAGAGGGATGAAGAGTCAGCAAGAGGCAAATACTACCTTAACTTCAGTATGTGTATTTTGTTTACTCTTCCGAATGAATAAGTATCTCTTACACAATTCCCGTTCTCCTTAGCCCCAGCTGGAAACTGGCAGGTTTTTAACAGCACATGGGAAACCGAGAAATGGAACTCTTAAGAGAAAGTGAAGCGGAAGTTGGGATTTAAACATCACAGGGGAATCTGGCCACGAAAATAGAACACTTTAAATCTTGTGCTGAGTGCTAGGGGATGCTTGATGATAGCAAGTGCTCAGAGCTGTGATTTTATTTTTTTTATCTGATAGTACCTCTACAATGTTATTGTTGCTTTACTGTCTCAGAAAGGAAACTGCCTGTGGTATTACTCTGTAAAACATTTCCACCCAAGTACAGACTGTGACTCTTACATTACATGGTATTCAGTTTCCCAGAAGGGCAAAAAAATCATGTTCAATTTGCAAAGAAAGTTTAGCAAGAAAAAAAAATCATTTAAAGCTTTGCACTCTACCCTCTAGGTGGCTATTCACTTTATTGATACTAAGGACAAGCACTGATACCTTAGTGATGCAAGGGAGAGCATTCAGTACAGTACTGTATTGCTCAGCCCGTGTTGGTGAACTATGTTAGCTCTACAGAAGACCTTCAGTATCAACACTGTCAAAATATAACCAATAAACCAATAAATAAAAATACAGGTTATCTAGGTTATTAAAGTAAACAACTTTCTACTGGTAAGCACATATCAATTACGTGGTACACAATTCAAGACAGCGTGCTCAGAAAGTTGGATCTGCAGGAGGTCACATAGCTGCTGTGATGAAAGTGGAGCTGCTTTGTAATAATTTCTGAATACAATATGTTGACTTGGGTATTGATCTTAAATTATGTGAGTTCAATAAATAGGCTTTAGGGTGCATAAAAAGAACAACAGATTAAAAAATGTTTGACAAAGGAATACTTCTTAAAAGAAAGTGAGATTTACAACGTGTTAGTGTCCGCCCTGGTAGCCTGGGGAAAAGACTTCTCATCTAAAATGGTCAAAAAAAAAAATACAGAAAAGATTAAGGGATCTGTTTCAGAAAAGACAAGATTTATGTGAGCAGGATGGGATGCAATCTGCTGCTGCAGTTCACTGAGACATAGTGACATACAGGAAAGCTGGGGAGGGACTATTTACACGGTCTAGTAATGTTAGGACGAGGGGGAATGGGTTTAAGCTGGAAGAGGGGAGATTTATACTGGATGTTAGGAGGAAGTTCTTTACAGTGAGGGTGGTAAGGCACTGGAACGGGTTGCCCAGGGAGGTTGTGGATGCTTCCTCCCTGGAGGTGTTTAAGGTCAGGCTGGATGAGGCCTTGGGCGAGCTGCTCTAGTGGGAGGTGTCCCTGCCTATGGCAGGGGGTTGGAGCTGGATGATCCTTGAGGTCCCTTCCAACCTAAACCATTCTATGATTCTATGATTCTATAGGGCTGGACTACTCTCCCATTAAAGGATAGGAAAGTAACTGGCAGAGCAGATATGCATATACACTGTTATTTTCAAAACCATTTATTTAAAATATTTAAGTATACCTATTTAATCTTAAATATTTAAATAACATTCTGCTTTTAATTGAGCATTCATAGACTCCTTGAAATAACTGCAAATCCATTCAGACTGTCTGGGATAGCACAGTTACTAGAGACACTGACAGTGTCCTGGGATCTGCATCTCCCCTGGATAGGTGAAGTCAGGATGCCTGACATGTGAAGAGACAGAGCAAGGATATGATGAGAGCACAACTACTTCATGACAACTTCAGAGCTCCCAGAGAGCTTTACCACTCATTTATTACATAGGGTATGTCAAGGATGCTAGCAGCATATTCTCATGACAGCAACCTACCTACCTACCTGGTATACAATTTTCCACTCCCTCAAAATATAAACATAGAAATATTTTGGAGAGATTGCTTTTTAAACTATTTTTGGACCTTTTCACATCTTAGAAATTCAAAACACTGCAGAAAATAAAAATCCAGGACAGGCCAAAATTGCTTTCATGTGTAGAATAATGGTATATAGATTGAAGATCTGGTGTCTTGATAGCTCTTAGAGTTAAAAGGAAAGGCTCATGTTTTCTATCATAAAAGAGTATTTTTCTACAGGTACAGAATTCTTACTTGCCTAGTGCAATTCCTAATATGAGAGGAACATATCAGAACAGACAGGCATTTTAAGCACTTAAAATTAGAATCTGTGTTTTGGCACAACTTCTAGGATAATTCCAAGGGAAGCAAGATGTTTTTGTGAAGTAGTTGCATTTCTATAAATACAGTCTGCAAGAGCATAGAGACAAAGAGTTGGCTTTTTTCAATATACAATGAGTAGAGACTGATAATTGCACTATAAGTGAAGAGGACCGAACAAGAAGATATCTAAATTCTGATTTCTAAATGGCACCTGAGCCAGGAACATGAGAGAAAAGAAGGGGGAAACTTACTGAGCCTGTAAAAGAGCTCTCTAGGAAAAAAAAGCTGTTAAAAAGTGGACAGTGTAAAGACAGGGTGAGTTGAGAGTATTTTCAGAGTTAGAAATGTATGTGTATCAAACACTTTCAAAGAATATTTTTGTGTAATTCTTCTGCCTGGCATCTTGTACTGCCATTTGCAAACTCAAAAGGGTAGTGGGAGCCATGCTGCAGAATTTGTGTCTGTTTTTAAAACATAAATATCCCTCTACCTCACAGATTCTGATCCCTGAGGATTCAGAGTGCAAAGAGCAATGGTAATTGTTCATGGCATGTTGCTGGCCTACAGCCAGATACATTCCTCTCAAGATGCTCTAATGGCCTCCTATTTATTTGCACCTTGAGCAGGTAGGAAAATCTCCAATAGAAGAAAAATCATTTTTATATAATGCCATCTCTTCACATTTTCAGAGTTTCTGACAATCAGTACTTGAATTACTAATAGGAAACACCTCTGAAAATGCTGCTGTTGTACAGAAGGTACTGGCTTTGTTTTCAAATCAAGCCTAAACTAATGTCACACAATGGCGGACAAGTCACTGAGCTGTTGCAGGTGCTAGTTCTCCAATGACTCACAAAGCTGAAGTCATAATTATGCTGTATTTCTCTCCTAATACCCCACAGGTCTTTGTGTATGAAAAGGGACCTGAAACTGTTGTTCCAGATAAACCCCATTTCCTCCTGTTCTTCCTATTCATGGAGGTTCAGCTGAATAATGAATTCTTATCCCATTGCCCTTAATTGTCACATGGTACTGTGAGTACTATAATTGTTTCACCCTGGGAGTGGCAGCCTCTTACTGAAAATCAGTATGCTCAATAGAGGACCATTACTTCTCTCATCATGGTTTTCTAAAGCTTAATTGCATAATAATAGTTATGAGGGAAAGTACTGTATAGCTGAATAAGATGTAGAATTATTATAGGCAAATGTATGCACATGTGTATGGGTGCATTTTTCTTCTTTATGTAAACAGAGATTTGGCTACCATGGAAAATGAAAAAGGAGATTGCTTAGACTCTCCAAAGAGGACTTTACACTCTTACATTCTTTCATTCCTTTCGAGCTTTGTTTAAGGATCTTCATTATCCTTGTTTCACGAGAACTTGATTTAAGCATACCACCTTTCTAGGTGTCAGTCCACCAAGGTAATTTTGTGCCAGAGAATCAAAATCACTAACAAGAAAACTTTTTTTTATAGAACAACTGAATCTGCACAGCTAGATCTTTTCTAAAAGGGAACCTGGCATTACAGAAATAAAGTTACTTGCCACTAGCAGACAGAAAATTGTAGGCTGTAGTCAGGTTTCAGAGAAGCTCTGTGGATGATACTCTAAAATATTGCTTCTGATTCCACATGCCTTCCAGAAAAAGGGCAGCCTAGGAAGTCAAAGAGTAGTCCTATGCAAAGAAGACTTGATAACAAGCAATACGTGCTGGGAAGAGAGATTTTGTTCATATTCCAAGGCATTTTTAACAATTTCTAACCTTGCTTTCTGTACTGGTGTTAATTTTTTTCTCAAGACAAAAGCTTATAATCTCTAACACAGCAAAAAGTGGTACCAAAGTACCTGTCTAATCATACACTGAAAATAATATGGATGCTAAAAAAAAAATTAAAAGCCTTCAGCAAAAATATTTGTGGCAGCAAAATATAAACATGCTAATAAAACAGCATTTTACTTTTTCCATTATCTATTTTCTTAAGTAAAATTGAAATATCTTGCCTCCCTTTGGTGGACTATGCCGAGAAGAACACAGAATAGTAAATACATCTAATGTAGGTTTAGCAATCCTAGAAATAAGATAGCCCAGAAAAGAATATTAAATTCATCCTTTTAAGGTGTAATTTTAAGAGTACACATTTCTATATTTTGCATTACTACAAAAGCTTACTGAAATCTATTTATTACCTTATTTCCAATACACAAGAATTACAGCATGCTTTCAAAAAGAGCTTTCTTTTAGGTCTATCACTTCCTGGTTTATATGGAAATTGTTCTTGTGGTAACTAAAATGATTTTTTTTTTTAATGTCATGCTAACAGACCATTAAATATATCCAGCAAAATTACTCTGTAGGTCTTTTTAGGATGTAGTTTCATTTCTAACCATTACATACCCACCTGAACATGAGCCAGCAGTGTGCCCAGGTGGCCAAGAGAGCCAATGGTATCCTGGCCTGCATCAGGAATGGTGTGGCCAGCAGGAGCAGGGAGGTCATTCTGCCCCTGTACTCTGCACTGGTTAGACCACACCTTGAGTACTGTGTCCAGTTCTGGGCCCCCCAGTTTAAGAGGGACATTGAGATGCTTGAACGTGTCCAGAGAAGGGCAACGAGGCTGGTGAGAGGCCTCGAGCACAGCCCTACGAGGAGAGGCTGAGGGAGCTGGGATTGTTTAGCCTGGAGAAGAGGAGGCTCAGGGGAGACCTTATTGCTGTCTACAACTACCTGAGGGGTGGTTGTAGCCAGGAGGAGGTTGCTCTCTTCTCTCAGGCAGCCAGCACCAGAACAAGAGGACACAGCCTCAAGCTGCGCCAGGGGAAATTTAGGCTTGAGGTGAGGAGAAAGTTCTTCGCTGAGAGAGTCATTGGCTACTGGAATGGGCTGCCCAGGGAGGTGGTGGAGTCGCCGTCCCTGGAGCTGTTCAAGGCAGGATTGGACGTGGCACTTGGTGCCATGGTCTAGCCTTGAGCTCTGTGGTAAAGGGTTGGACTTTATGATCTGTGAGGTCTCTTCCAACCCTGATGATACTATGATACTGTGATACTATGATACCTGACCAGCCCAGAACTGAAATCTAGCAAGAGCGCTGCGTCAGGTTGCATGTGATGATGTATCATAGCATAGCACTAAATTAAGCTACTAAGCAATCTCAAGGCAAGCAGAATAAATTCTCTTATATTCATCACGGATTTTTGTTGCTTGCTGACAATTCGAAATATACCAAAAGTGTTCAGTGCATCTCTAGGATATAATCTATTATTGTAAATGCTAATTTTACTAATAGCAGTTTTAAAAAACAAAACAAAACAAAACAAACCCCCAAGAAGCCACAGATGCCTAATTTGGTAAGTAAATATGTCTGGTCTCTGTAGTCAGGCATGGAGGTCATGGAGGTCAGATTTATCTTTACCAGATCTTTCCTTTCCAGCAGTGGCCTACAGTTTCCCGCATGATTTCGTTTTGCTGCTGAAGGTCAGAGGGTGTCTGCATAGACTAAACATTTAATATGTAATATTCAGATAGTCACGTTGCACATCAGATATAAAGCACTTCTTGTCATTCTATATTTCTACAAAAAATATTGAACAAAATTTACTTTTTTTCAATAGAAAACTATGTCTTAAGAAAATGAAAATATATAGATAGATATTTAATATTGATTCCTCTTTCTTATTTCTTCCAATTACAAACCTAAATCCTTTCTATTCTTCTGTATTTAGGTAAGTAGTCTCAACAGGACACGTAGGACTGAAATGCACATGGATGGCTATGGGTGGGATATGGCTAGTTCTCTGCCTTACATGTTGGAGCTGTTGGTGCCCTGATATGGAGATACATCTCTTTCTGGTGGAGATCATAAGGGCTCTTGTTAAGCAAACCATGTGAAATATTTTTAAACTATGGTCTAGTAATTAAGTCCCTATGAAGTCATGATGGCTTGCACATGCACTCTGACAGAACAGCCACTCAGGTGATTTGCTGCAACAGAGTGATGTGGGTAGTCTCACAGCAAGTCTATGCTAGAAGCACATCTCAGCACCTCCCGTGCTAGTACAGCTGTGCTTGCTGGGATTAGAGCAGTCACAGTCAAATTTCATTTAACAGTCCTGCTCTGCCTATTTCTCACCACCTCAGGCAACAAGACTAAAGCTCTGGCTCCTCTGTGTGTTAGCCACATGGTCCCCTAGACACTTGCAAGGACAGTCCCAAGGACAATCTTCTTTCTTCTCACTAGCTTGCACTGTGTTCAAGCCAACTGATTTCAGAGTGCTCCTCTTGAGAACTGAAGCAGGGGAAGTAGAATCCAGAAACTAGCCACATCTTCAGCATAGAACATTGCATTTTTATAGCACGTATTTTTTCCTGGGGAAAGCATTCTCTACAGTATATGCTTCAAAAGGTAGGAAGTTAAATTGGAGTTCCTGGCCATTGGAAACACTGACAACAAAAGAACAAACAACCAAAAAAAAAGCGAACCAATCAACCCAAAACTCAACCAATATTTAAACACTCAGAATTTTGAAATACTTAAAGAAAGCACCCGATACAATCTTGTTAGAATGGGCATCTTTGCTGTGACAATGTGGGGCTCTGGTCTAGGCCCTAACTGGTCCATGCTCTAACAGAACTCCCTACCTTTAAAATAATCTTTATTAGATCAGAAATGTTGCCAAGTCTATGTAGCTCTCAAAGAACTGAAGATTTCTTCTAAGATTTTGTCTCTTCTTGCTATGTGGTGTTGGCTGACCAAGATCTAATGTTAAATACCTGACTGTTTGAGTACTTTTTATTCAGTGTTCATGCTGTGACTTTTTAAATGAAGTCTGTGATTTGATACATAGTCAATATTCTTGGATTCTTCATTACAGACAGAATAAAACAAAACCTTTTGAACTTGTGTTATTGGCTTTTTGTATGTGTTAAATGGCCATTTGTGAAACTTGACAGCATAAAATTGTACTACTTTACTGATAGTAAACAGGGTTTTTTGCACTAGCTTTTGAGACTCGTAACACATTTCAGTATTTTTACAATGTGTTCTCTGGAAAGTGTGAACCTATTTGTCAGTTCTGAAAAAAAATGTAACAAGGAAAAATCAAAAGATGTTATGAAGTGTACAGTTTGTGATAATTTTATATTAAAAATACAAACAAAAGAAAATAACTAATTTGAAATAATTTTATTCTAATTGTTTCATATGTATTTTGAACAGGAAATAAAGTGATGGAAATTATCCTCTTTTTTGTCTTTCTTTCAAAACAAACTGCTCAAAGTAAAATAGAGATCAATGATTTATACTGACAGAGATCATCTTTTTTTTCTATTTATTCTCTCCCTTTTCCATGCCTGAATTTCTTGTGCACCTATGGCATATTCCAATTGACATGATGTCTTAAGATAACTGTAAAAGAGAAAAATTTTCGTAACCATGAGTTGGAAGAGTAAACTTCTTAACTTTTTGGTCCCACATTGAGTATCCCTGCCTGTACCCAATTATCATTACAGAATGTCTTCTTCATTAGTTTGTTACTTGAAAATTCTACATCATGAAGAAGTGTAGGACATTTTTTGCCATCACTCTTTCAGGGCTGAAGATAAAATATCTTTGAATGAAAAAAAATTAGATCAAACAGCTCCATTATTAACTAGTACTTTGTATAATGGTTTTCACACTATGTTCCATTTCCTGCTGTGATATTGTTTACAGTAACCTTAAAAGTCATTATATCATATTTTAAATGATGTCTTAACTGCTCAGTTTAAGATTATCAAAATATTTAAGATTACTGGAGTATTTCACTTAGAAATACTGATCATTGCCTGATCACTCAGATTGGTCAAGAACCTTACCACCATGAAAAGGGAAAAAAAACCCAGCATACTTGTCCTGGTAGGGCATAAATCCTGCCAGACCGGTTTAACCCTTGCTCTCTTCTTCCTGTTGTGGGTCCAGGAGCTGAGTGTATGAGCAAAAAATTGAGGGTTTGGCCCTAGCAAAGCCCTGAGGGCTAGGGGCTTAGCACCACATGCCAGGTGTCTTGTGCTGCACCTCAATGTGCCTCACAAGAGGCACTAGGCACGGAGCTTTGAATTCATTGACCAAAACAATGGTGCTAGTGTCTATTGGCCAGTTTCATTTTCAAAGCAATGTATTTAATGGGGGATGATTTAGAAATCTCAGCCTTTCTGCGCTGATTCTCCACTGGGAGCAGCACCCTATTTGCCACTAGTTTAACTAGGAATCACAGTGGTAACACATTTGCAACTTGCACCAGCTTCTTAGCAGCAACTCAGTCTTTCTCTCCTTCCCTCTGCGTGGAATATTTTGTATTTTACCTCGGGATCATAATCCTGGATTTTGGAAGCATCTTTTTACTCAGAGATCAACACATAGTGAGTAAAAATGCTATAGTTAACGCTAAGATTCCATATGCATAGTTAGAATTTCTCCTGTTTTCACGTTCCTATTTTCCAAGTTCTGATTGTTCAAACTGTTCAATTCCATGTTTATAAATAATCTTTGTGCAACTACTTCCTGTAGACTGAAAAATCAATAGAATCCCAGGGAATTTTTGTGAATTGTGAATACTATTAATAATGTGTGCAGGCATCCAGGGTCTGCGCCTGGTAACTTGCGGCAGTGGAGTTTACCAGGCAAGCAATAAGGCAGTGTGCAGTAGCAGCAGGGCTGGGCACAGCAGAGAGAGCACGGCAAAGAGCAGGGAAGCAAAGCAGCGAAGCAAAAGCAGGTTGTTCACCTGCATATCTCCTTTATCAATGTGGGCCTAGATAGTTGCCCTTTGGACACAAGAATAACCAATCAGGATGGCAGTTAGCCAAACCATACCATATTAGGCAAAGCCTTAGGCTCACTTTTCCCTAATTTGGGAAAAGCACAGGCCTTACACTAGGCAGGCACAAGCTAAGTGTGTGTACCTCACACCACAGGACCCTGAGCAGGCCAGACTCAGTGGCTCCAAGTTCTTTTGTCTATGTTTCCCATGTTTGCCTCTCTGGTGGCAAACAAAAACATGCCTAGGCAAGGCAGGACATGTATAAGCCTATTTTGGGCCTATGAGGCCTACCACAACAAACCTTCATTGTCCTCTGAATAGCTGCAGCCCTGTCACTGAGCAGCTGTAGAAGATAGTGTGTGATGATGATTTATCTTCCTGCACTCTGTAAGATCTTATCCTGTCGTCAAAGCAACTGGCTGCACTCAACTTCAATATTTCACACAAAAGATTCATGCCACCAACACAACCCAGAAACACGTCATTCCCCACTAACATCATTTTCAGTTGCCAGAATGGCTAGCTGTCAATATCTACTCTTGTTAAACACTTCCAGCTTAACTAGAATGGCAAGGAGTTGGGGGAGGCGGGGTGGGGGAGGAAGAAAAAGAGAAGGAAATGGAATGTGCTAAATCTGAGTGAAAGTAACGCAGTTTTGATTCTGTAAGTGTACCACAGCTAGTATTGTCCACACATCTTTATGTGTTTGACACTGCAGACCAACAGATCTTTCTAAATAGCTGTTCTATTCAAAGAAGTTGAATTAAAAAATGGAGCTATCTTTAAAACTGACTATGCAAGGTGAGATGCTAAAGAGTAAGGATATGCTATTTCAAATCTTCAAGACCCTTCAGAGTTACAGCTGGTTGTCTGATGAGTGATGGCTCTTGCCAGATGCTGTCTTCAGTCCTAGGCTCAGGAGAAATCCACCAAAAATACATTTCTGTGTTGTGTTCAGGCTGTCTGCTACTGTCACTATTGGATTAGTCACCAGAATATGTTATTCTTCTTTTGGTCCATGGGCACAGGGCTTGATGATGCCAAAATTAATCAAAATGCCCTAGGTCAAGAATAGAGGAATGCAGGCACATTTCCTTCAGCTGTTTACTTAGGAAACAGAAAAGGTCAATGAACTTTGTCATCCATCTTCACTGGCAATGCTTGGTGACAGCAGTCAGACAAATTACATTGAGTGTTTAGTGTCACTTTGTGCTATTTAAATTTAATAAACCAATGAAGCTCCTTAGTTTGAATTTACATTCAAATTGCAAGCATTTTTATTCAAATATAACTATACTTTTCAGAGAAACAAGTGAGTTATACTGAAAGGTATAACATTTTCTACATGCAAAGTTGTATTTTCCCCTGGAAGAGGAGTGTTCTTTTTCCCTGCATTCAGAGGACTGTTATTGAACATGCAGGTAGATTCATTGCTGTTCACAGTCCTGATTGTTTCTGAAATAATCATGTTGCCCTGTGTGATGAGAAAGGCCAAGCTAACATTGTTCAGTTCTTGTTTCAGAGGAGCCCTGGTGCACTAGCATGCAGCACTGCTGAGGCATATGGTAGAATAGAATAGAATAGAATAGAATAGAATAGAATAGAATAGAATAGAAT
>WAAF01018565.1:72762-238356 GCA_013400475.1 Tricholaema leucomelas
CCAGATCATCAATAAAGATATTGAACAGGACCGGGCCCAGCACTGATCCCTGGGGAGCACCACTAGTGACAGCTGCCACTGGATGTGGCACCATTCACCACAACTCTCTGGGCTCGGCCTTCCAGCCAGTTCCTGACCCGGCACAGAGTGAATTTGTTCAAGCCACGAGCTGCCAGTTTAGCCAGGAGCTTGTTGTGGCAGATGGTGTCAAAGGCTTTGCTGAAGTCCAGGTAGACTACATCCACAGCCTTCCCCACATTCACCAGGTGGGTAACCTGGTCATAAAAGGAGATCAGGTCGGTCAGGCAGGACCTGCCCTTCCTAAACCCATGCTGGCTGGGCCTGACCTCTTGGCCATCCTGTAGGTGCTTTTTGATGGCACTTCAGATGACCTGTTCCATGACCTTGCCTGGCACTGAGGTCAGGCTGACAGGTCTGTAATTTCCCGGTTCCCCCCCGGCCCTTCTTGTGGATGCGCATCACACTGGCCAGCTTCCAGTCTCCAGGGACCTCTCCAGTGAGAGTCTATATCCTTACTGCAAAGTATAGGCTCAGATACAGCAGTGCCTGTCTCTGCTCCTCCTAGAAAGAACGAGCACAGGCTATGAGTCCTGTGATTATCTGCTGTCCTCAGCCCATTTGTTCTTAAAAACATCCACAGGACAGTGTGAGACAAGCCTGTAAAAGTTATTTCAGAAAATGTAATGCCATTTTCAAAACAAAAAGAGAAACGTAATTTCGCATTCTAATTTATTTAGATGCATTTATATGTTCTTTCTTCTGAGATAAGTGGTGTCAAACAACTGTCCACATAATGTACTTTAGTCTCATACTGTGCAGCTATTTGCAGTGACTAATATCTTGTTGCTTATCACCTAAGCTATTACAATGCCAGATATGCTAATTACTTCCTTGAATGTGCAGTACAAAATGTGCTTGGCTTGAAACCATTTTTTAGACAAGTAAAACACGTATTTTTTTCCTGGCAGTTTAATTGCACAACTGTCAGCTGGATCACAGCAAACATCTTTTCCTTACTCATCTTTCATGTCCCAGTCTATCTTTTTGTAGCGTGCTTGTAATTTCTAAGTAGGTGGAAGGGAATGAAGAAGAAAAGAAAGCATTTAAAGCTTATGTAGATATCTGGTCTTCGGGAAAAGCAAAGTAGTCTGAAGCCATTGACAATAAACCAAACTTCCCTATTTCTCTGAGCATTGTTGGTATATTCATCCTGTGAGTGCACAAAGGTCACAGACATAAAAGAGAACATTTACACTGACAAAAGTTAGTGTTTGGTTTGTCTACATCAAAACCAAGATACATTGCATTCACCCACGAAAAGGCCTTGCACAGTGTTTCAGAACTGCTTTGCAAATGGGTGGGGATGGATGGGTGGAGATGGAGGTCAGCTGAATGGCTGGTTGTTAAGTGCTGCCAAGAAACATCACAGAGGCTGGACCAGGAATATGGTTCATTGAAGAGCAAGGGCAAATGTCAAATACTGGCAGTGTGGAGTCATCCAAAATACTCCTATTTTTTATAAATGTTATAAGATACAGACTCACTAGTTAGAAATACCTAGCTCATAATTTTAGGTGCCCAGGATAGTAGTTTTAAACTCCAAACAACACTGTTCTGCCATTTTAAAATCAGTTTTCTTTAAGAGAAATCCTACTTTATCTTTGACAAACAACTTTCCCTCTCTTCCCTACCTCCTTTACTCCTCTAGACAAAAATAGGAAGTCCTCAGAGTTGACCTCAGCTTAAGGTAAGAATCCCTGCCTATTTCTACATCACTACATTAGAAAACTATCAAGATCAAGTTTTTCATCAGTTTTATCTACCTCCAGCAGCACCCTCATTACACATTAAAAAACCCTTCATATGCCAAATATCTAAACTGTTTTTCCCTCTGTCTAGCCCAACAGCTGCCTTTTAAACTCTCTGTATGCATGCTGTTGTCCTGTGACCAGTCCCAGGTGGACAAGACTGTCTGGTATGTTATCCTGCTAAAAAAAGGATGAAAAGATAGCTGTGGTCTGTAGTCTTCATGAGCATCAGTTGCCAATAGGTGTGGTATGGACATGAGATGCCAGCTATCCAGAGTAAGCCAGGTGTTCAAACTGCTTTGAAGGGCAGCAATTTCAGATCTAATGTAAACATAGTCTGGACATCTTCTCTGTCTTTTTCATGCACACAGAGGACAAAAAAAAAAATGCCCTTAATATTTATCCATAAGAAAAGTGTTATTTTAAATTACATAATTTTCTTTATTTCAGTCTGCTTTTATGTTGAGATAGGAAGGATCTTCTGACATTGTTTCTTAAGGGTATTATCATCTCTGCTGATGATGCTGACTGAATTCAACACTGAATGCTTTCAGTTGTTGCTGATATCCTCTATAAGGCACGATACAGCCTTGTGCAGAATTTAACTAGTCAGTGTAAAACTAAATGTAAGAGTAAGCTTTGATTGAATGATGGAATCACAGAATAGCCCGTGTTTGAATGGGCCCTGAAAGATCACCTGGTCCAGCCTTTCATGGGAAAGAGTGTCTAGATGAGATTATCAAACACTCTATTCAATTACATTTTGAAGATCTCCAGCAGTGGGGACTCTACTGCATCTCTGAGGGGGTTGTTTCAGTGAGTGATTGTTCTTACTGCAAAACATTTCTTTCTTATGCTGACATGAAGTCTCTCCCACCCAGTTCAGCTCACACCAATTGCCTCTTGTCTTCTCCTTGTGGCTCCTTTTAAAGAGAGACACAATTTGCTTCATAGACACCATTTAAGTATTGGAATACTGTGACTGGTGTTAGATTGTTATTAACACTGTTCTGAAGCATTTGTTATATGTATTATTTCTTTTATGCAAAAAAAACCTGCATTTTAAATTTGATATACAATCCTTTCCTTTGAGTCAGACCCACCATAACCAAATCAGTTACTTAAAAACTGTGATAGCACCATAAACATCTTGTTGTTTTTTAAAGGACATTAAAAGATTTCTAGAAAAGATAAGATATTTCATTATGTCAACATATATACTAGAGGTTGTTGTCATCTGTGTTTACAATTTGTCTATGATTTCAGACCTTCAGGGTTTTGGTTTCTACTCCATATTTTTTCTGCATTCAGAAATGTTTGAGGTTTTTTTAATGAAAAGAGATTCTTATGTATTATTCTAATTGTATTTTAAAGAAAAATAGAATAACACTATTCATCATATAGTTCACCAAAACAAAAAAGCATGGTTGAAAGCACACAAAAAATGGAAACCTCAGTGTTTCCTATTAAAAAAATCTGTTTCTCTAAACTTGTGTGCAGTGTGAAAGGAAATAGACAGATTTTTCACAGCAATCTGAAATACAATATATAACAATTTGAAGGTTTATATTCCTTTTATGCAATTCCAGCAGTATTTTACAGTTCAAAGGGTACTTTTCAGTGCACCGTTTTACATATGATGTCTAATGGTCATTACACTGAAATACAAAAGCTGTGGTCTTGAATCCAAGATTTTTCTGTTTGAGGTCTACTTTGATAGCCTGAGGATCTCTATGTCCTTTGTTTGTTTATATGGAAAGGACGAAGTGATTGCAGCCTTCCCTTCCTCAGGTCATGTGCCAACCCCAGCACACACACATGAATAAGTTCATCACTGTCTGATAGCCTCTGTACTCTGAACCATTGCAAATTCCATTTATAATTATACTAAGGGGCTTGTAGATATCGTCTAAAGTGCTTCTTTGAAGTCTGTTTTTTCTCATACACTTGCATGTTGATAGATTGATAGTTCACATCTTGCCTCAGACACTTGACACTTCTTGTGTTGCCTTCAGCTAGCACACAGATTAATGGTACACTTGCAGTTTTCTCAACCTGACAAAATCCACAAAAGCAAAGGAACCACTGTAGCAGGGGAGGGTGAGGGAAAGCTTGGTGGGAAATAGCTTTTGTCACTGCTTACTCTTTCATAAGTCATTCATGTTGTTCGAAACAGCTATGACAGCTGCACAGCAAAGTTAGGCAAATGAAGCCTGCACCCAGCCCAGATGCCTGATATTTTAGACACTTCCAGTTTCACCCAGAGTCTTTCTTTGAAGCAAAATGGCTAGAGATCTAAAATTTGTAGAAGCCTCCAAAAGAATGTTATAGGATACAATTCTCGTCCACTTCATCAGTTAGACTTCAGATTTATATGAACTGTCTTATGCTCCTAAGTTCCAAAGACACAATGCTGTGCTAATAGGGACCAAAAAAAATGCCACAGGCTAAAGCCAAGGAATAAAGACAAGAAAAGATATCACAGTGTGGTTGCCCTAATGCATTTTTTGCTGTAAATTAATGGCTGTCAATCAGCATAAGGGAAGATTGTTATTTCTGCTTCTGCCATTGTTAAATTGTGCTAAGAAAATGCAGAATGTGAGCCAAATGCATTCAACATCAGAGGTGTGATTCATTAGAGGAACATCACATCTGGAACTTTTATTTGTTGCCATGTCTTCCTGGAAAGTTTCCCATTGTGTGCTTTCAAAAAGATGATTGTCAGATGTAGAAGAACAGAGAACTACATTGTCAGATGTGTCACACATTGCATCCAAGTGCTTCTGAAGTGTACATTTCTGGGAGTCAGTTCTCTTCATATTTGTTAGCCCCACAGTGATATTAAAGCAGCCAGAAACACCAGGACAGATGAAGTAGGTTTTTCTTGCAACCTTTGGCTAGTTACTGAGCACCTTTCTTCCAGAAAAGTATTCCATGTGAAAGATGGAATGTAACGGGCAAGCAGCTAAAACATTTCTAAGATGAGCTCCTCTCTTATGAAGGTAGTTCTCTGCCGTGCAAAGATGGGCATTTTGCTCTATCTTCATGGCACAAAAGGCATGTATTAGTAATGAGATCCCGTTTCTCACCTCCCTATGCAAGTGCATATCTCAGCATGAGGAATCACGCAAAATGTTCTTCAAATGGAAGAGGTGTTTGATTTTTGCCTGGATTTGCTCCATCCTTGTAAATAGAAATTCTCCCTATACCCGAATCTCTCTTGTTTACCATGAAAACATGGTATAGATGTGACTGAAAGGAACAACTATGATAATAAATGAAAAATTAAGAGATCAAGGAACCAGCAAGGAATAAAATACATGAATCAACACTGTTAGTTGAAAATAAAGAGCCTAGAAGACTAGATAGGCAAAATGCAGCTACATTGTACAGGAAGACTTTCATCATAGAAAAGAAGTGCTTGAACCAGATTAACCTAATCCTCTCATCAAAAGAAGTCCTTTGTACCACTTGTCAACCGGACTCCTCCTGCAGAACCTGAGAGAGCCCTGACACGGGAGACTCCCTTCCACTCATAGGACTCGACTACACAGTCCAAAGTTCACTTTAATCTTAGTGGTTTAACAAAGGAAATAGATATATTTCCAAAAGAAATTTTTAACAGTAATGAGAGAAGCTTCTGGGCAACAGGACTTATCCTTGACTGTGAATCAGTCTCAGGATAATATTTATTTGAATAATGATTTGGTATCAGTGTTTTTGGACGGGTGGCATGTCTAAGTTCTATTTCTTCTCTTCTCTAGAAAAATGGCAGAAATATTTTTTTCTATAAAATTTTGAACTGTAACAGTTGCAGTCCAGCCTTGCCCCTCTGGCAAATTGCTGGGAAAGATTATAACATCCTTCCCTGCTGGTTTACTGCAGATTCCTTTTGTGGTGTTTATTTTAAAATCAAATGGTAATGGTAATGCAAAAATAAAAACTCAGAACCAGTTTTACGATGTTTGCTTCTATTGATTTCTGTGCTGTTATTTTTACTGTTTGATTTTTATGAGCCTGTGAGGTTTTGAAATTGGACTTCTTCATTTTCATATTCTTTTATAAGTAGCGTAATGAATCCAAGGTCTATTCCACAGCCCACTCAAATCCACTAACCGGAATGAAAAATTTCCCACACAAAGACCACATATGTGCTAGTTTGAGCCTACTAGAATGTTTTGGTGAGAAGAATTAGATCATAGGCTGAGAAATGAAAACAATGGTGTCTACTTCCCTCACAGTCTTGCTGAGATGGGTAGCAAAGAAAAGCAAAACATTAGATAAAGTCACTTCTGCTCTGCACTTCGTGCTGGGCTGTCCTCTTCTCTTTGCCTGCTGGGGAGAAGCTGAGGCTGCTGGCTGGACTCCATCTTGTTTTCTAAGCTCACCCTCCTTCTGCTTGGCTGCTTCACCTTGCTTTTTAACCCTCTTGGCCAAACCTCCATTCTTCCTTAGGACTAGGGTAAGGTTGAGAGGGGTAGGGGGAAGGTGAGGGGGTGGTTGAGAGCCCCTCCTGGGGACTCAGGCTTCTGGGAGGGGAGTTGTGTCCATATTACCTTTTTCCCTTGTATATTTCTGTCTATAACTGTATATACTGTAAATATCTGCTTGTAAATTGTGCCAGCTGTAAATATAAGCTTCATTCACATTTCCAGAGCCAACTGAATCTAGTCTGGGTGATTTCTAAAGTTGTGGGGGGGCAGGGGATATCCAAACCATCACAACATACTATGGATCTAAGCTAAAACAGCTTTATTTGAAAGCTCCTGCAGAACTTTCTTTGCTAGAGGTCAAGCAGTGCAGTTAGTAAACAACTAATCTGAAAAGAAACTGCATAATTATCAGTTTGGGTGCACTACAAATAATGTTCACTTCCATCAAAACCAGCTTTAATTGCCATGAATTTCCATAATCCTATGTAAGAAAATAGAGAACTGACAAGAATAGAAGCTGATGAATGACTGAAAATGATGGGGAGAAAAGTTTAAGGAAAAGCTATTTACTGATAACAGCCTAGGGATGCTAATCACTACAATTTCACAAACCTTCACTTTGCCAGTTTGAGAACTATGGTTTGGCTAACTGCCATCTTGATTGGCTATTCTTGTGTCCAAAGGGCAATTAATCTTGGCACACATTGATAAAAGGAGATATGCAGGTGAACAACATTCTTTTGCTTCCCTGCTCTTTGTCGTGCTCTCTCTGCTGTGCCTAACCATTCTGTTGTTGCACACTGCCTGGTAGGCTCCACTACCACGAGTTACCAGGAGCAGACCCTGGATTGGATGCCTGCATGCAATCGGCCTGTGTGGCCAGCGTGACATCGTGCTGAGACTGCACGACATCCTGCGTTCTGCACCTTATTTTCCTGCTTAGAATTCCTGGGCATATATACAGATTGTCCAGAAGAAGCCAGGAGACAAGGTCAGAGATTGTCTGCATCCTTTCCTCAGAAGCCAGGAAGATTCAAGTCTCAACATCCAACAAGACAGAGTCCCCTGAAAGCTTTTGGGCACTGTCTGGACTGTCGCAAGCCCCCGTGAGTGGGTAATAACAACAATTTGTGAGTAAATGCTTAAATGCCTCTTTGTAATTCTCTACTGCCTTCTGCCATACAGCAATAAGAGCTTGAGCCCATCTACTGGGCAAACGGCATATTGACCGCAAGCAGCGTTTGACTGCGGGAACCTTCTCTTCCAGTTCAATTAACATTTATATAGTTTGCTGGTTATATTAGATGTAGATATTATCCATAGGATGTTTCCATGACTGTGTAAGAACCAAAATATTATTAAAATTAGTGGTCAGGGGCGGCAAGAGTTCTGAATAACAAAATTAATAAACAATATTAATTTTGGAAAATATCATCTCGCATCAGTTAATTTCCCCTCCCAAAAAAAGAGAAAACTGCTGTGAAATGTGAACAGCTGATATGGTTCATGATTTCTCTAGCCACATTGTTCTGCCTTAACACATACAGATCTTTTGACATATGACTAAGATTGCATATTTAGTCAATATCAAAGAGTTATTAGTAGTGCACTTTTTGGTTGAGCCATTTAAAGATCCATTATTTCTCTGTTCCTGTTACACATCAGTTATGCAGTTATGCATTGTTCCTCTGATCTGCAGAAATGGCTTGTCTTTAGATGTTAGTTTCAGGCTGTGTCTTTGTAAGCTGCAAAATTTCACGGGTTTAACTGTGAAGATTCAGACCCCGGTCATGTTGCAGTTTGGGCAGCACTGAATGATCTGAAATAAGAAAGCACAAGGGGTAATATTAGGACACAGAGAAGGATGTGAGATGAGTGCAGCTTTGAGGAAAACAACCTTGAAGAAGTTGTAGAGAAGCTGCAAAAATAGGTGTGCGAGAGGACTAAGGGAGGCCATCCAGTCAAATTTGCTCCTAGGATGTGTGGACAGCTCATCATCTGTTATGTAACCTACCAGAATTACACACGTTGTATTAGCTCTCTATATAAGCATGACTCTTAGCAGCAATAAAGGTTCAACTTATGCATCATATTGGTGTCTCAGCATCGTTCTGGCCCCTGCACGATCTAGGAAACCCCAGTACAGTTACAGCCAACATGGCAACAATTACAAACAATCATGAATAGCATGGTGGTGTAACTCAGTTCATGTTGAATTAAATAGAGTGTTTAATTTATTAAAAAATGCAGGTTTTTTCCAGCTTCCTCAACATCCTACTTGGCATATCTTCTCCTGTGTGTCCTAGAGTGTGTTCTGCCACTACAGGGGACTGGCAATACCATAAATAAATAAATATCCAGAAATGTTCATGTAGAGATTGTGTAAGAATTAACTGCACGTCTTGGATGCATGAAGTGCAGTTACATAATAGGAAGATGTCAGAAAATATTAAAACTGTAATGTAATGTGGAAATGTAGTACAGAATCTGGCAGAATGAACACACCAAAACCAAACCCATGTTATTCCCCTGCCATGCAATCCTTTTGGCTGTCAAACACTTTGCCTTTAGATTCTCAGTACCCCCAAATGCAATGTGGGCAGTAATACTTCTATCTCTAGTTCTTCAATCACTGCTTTTAGGACTCACAAGTTTCAGCATGTTTTGAGTGTTCGCATATACAAACAATGAGCCCTTGTTGCTCTCATTAATGTTGACTTCACAATAAGCAAAGGCAGTTTTTAAAGATTTATCACATTAATGACACTTCAGACATTCAATATCCATTTTGGAACTCTGTATGACCTCAAAAATCCCAGCAGGTACAACTTACTCATTGTTACAAGACGGAGCTCTCTGAACTCGTACCAGACAAGATGACAGCCACTTCAGAGGTTCCCTTACCTTTCTCCACATGACTAACCATAGATGCTAGATATTTGTCCGTTATGTTCTTCAAAATATGAATGTCTTTTAGCTGTATAGCTGTAATTACTAAATTTGGTTGCTGAGATTTCCATGAATTGACTTTTATGTTTCAAGGATAAAATTGATCAAAACATAAACAGGCTTGAATTCCCGGCATCTTTCTTATCTCCCCACCCTCTCAGAGGAATAATCAACCAGAATACAAGGTAGAAGACAAGACTTTAAAAAACAAGCACTGGACACAAGACAATTCATCCAGATATTACAAAAGAAGAGATTTGATAAAATATACTTTATAGTACTACAGAAGCTGTCCATTTCGACATCATCGTTTGTAAATAGAAATTAAATAACATGAATTTGGTTGCAGCAAGAGAATGAACTTGGATTAAATCAGTGCAAAATCTGCAACTGCAATACTGACAAATCTTAAGAAAAAGCATAGTTTCAGATACTCAGCTGAATATGCCTTGAGTAATGTTATCATTAGTTTAGCTAAACTGAGTGCAGTTTATGGCTTGTAACACAAAATAAGCCAAGCTTCTGTTCAAGTGTATACAAACATTCATACACTGTACTGTTATTTTCAGTGACCACAGGATTACAGGATCACAGGAATCCAGGATGTTAGGGGTTGGAAGGGACTCAAGGACATCATCGAATCCAACCCCCCTGCCTGAGCAGGACCACACAATCTAGCACAGATTACAGAGGAACACATCCAGGCAGGCTTTGAAAGTCTCCATAGAAGGAGACTCTACAACCTCTCTGGGAAGCCTATACCAGTAAAGAAGTTCCCCATTGTGTTGAGATGGAACGTCTTGTGCTGTAATTTGCACCCATTGATCCTTGTCTTATCACAGGGAGCAAGTGAGAAGAGCCTGCTCCCCCCATCCCCCCCCGCCACCCCTAACCAGCCCTCAGATATTTATAAACGTTATNAGGACTCTGCATTTGTCCTTGTTGAACTTCATCTGGTTCCTCTGTGCCCAGCTCTTAGTCTGTCCAGGTCTCTCTGGATGGCTACACAGCCTTCAGCTGTATCAGCCAAGCCTCACATCTTGGTGTCATAAGAAGATTTGCTAAACAGACGTTCTGTCCCCTCATCAATGTCATTGATGAAGATGTTGAACAGGACTGGCCCCAGCACTGATCCCTGGGGGACTCCACTGGTTGCAGCTCTCCAGCTGGACCTAGCACCATTGGTCACCACTATTTGAACTCAGTCTTGTAACCAGTTCCCAATCCACCTCACTGTCTGCTCTTCCATCCCACACTTCCTGAGCTTATTCATTAGAATATCATGGGAGTTGGTGTCAAAGGCCTTGCTAAGATGAAGGTAGACTACATGCACTGGGGTCCCTCAATCTACCCATTCAGCTATGTCATCATAGAATGCTATCAGGTTAGTCAAGCATGACTTCCTCTTGGTAAATCCATGCTGACTACTTCTGATAACCTTCTTCTCTTCTAAGTGCCTTGAGAGGCCCTCCAGAAGGAGCCACTTCATCATTTTTCCAGGGATGGAGGTGAGGCTGACTGGTCTTTCTTGTCCTTTTTGAAGACTGGAGTAACACTGGCTCTTCTCCAGTCCTCAGGCAACTCTCCTATCCATCACAATTTGGCAAAAAATGATGGAGAGTGGCAGAGCAATAACATCAGCCAATTCTCTCAGCATCTTTGAGTGTATCCCATCAGGGCCCATGGACTTGTAAATGTTCAATTTGTGTAATTGATCCCTAACCCAGTCTGCAATGATCAGTAGGGAGCATTCCCTGCTCCAGGATTTCTGCAAACATGTCTCTGAAGAGCACAAATATAGCTTTGCAGAAGTCCAGGGTTGTAATTCTACTTGATGGTCTGATTCTACCCTGTAGAATTCTAAACTCCACCATGTCATGATCACTGTCCCCAAGGCTGTTCCCAACCTTAATGTCCTCAACCAGTCCCTTTTTATTCATTAATACAAAGTCTATCAGTGTACCTCTCCTTGTTGGTTCCTCTGCTACCTGTATCAAGAAGTTATCATTGATACACTGCAAAAGCCTTTTGGACTGGCTGTGCCTGGCTGCATGATCTTCCCAGCAAATATCAGGGTGATTGAATTCACCCATGTGTAGCAAGGAGTTAGCTCTAGAGGCCACCTCCAGTTGTCTGTAGAAGGCCTCATCAACATCTTCCTCTTGGTTTGGTGGTCTATACAAGATGTGTATAGACACCTGTAGTGAAAGTTGGTTGGAGATCAAAATGTAATAACTATTTTATGCCAGCTGCCAAAGAAAGTCAATGCACATATATTAACTAAAAGTATTTTCACAGAATCACAGAATTAACCAGATTGGATAAAGGCCTCTAAGATCATTGAGTCCAACCAATCACTTAACCCTTCTAAATAACTAAACCATGGCACTAAGTGCCTCATCCAGCCTCCTCTTAAACACCTCCAGGGATGGTGACTCCACCACCGCCCTGGGCAGTACATTCCAATGCTAATTGCTCTTTCTGTGAAGAATTTCTTCATAACATTCACCCTAACCCTGAGTTTGAGACTGTGTCTTCTTGTTCTGTCTGTGGGTGCCTGGGAGAAGAGAGAGAAGAGACCAACCCCTGCCTAGCTACAACCTCCTTTGCCTAGCTACAACCTCCTTTCAGGTAGTTGTAGAGAACAATAAGGTCTCCACTGAGCCTCCTCTTCTCCAGGCCTTTCCTCCTTCTTAGTCACCTGGGCACACTGATGTCTCATGTTCAGTTGGCTGTCAACCAGTACCCCCACATCCCTCTCTGCCTGGCTGCTCTCTAGCCACTCTGTCCCCAGCCTGTATCACTGCACCGGGTTGTTGTGGCCATTTTGATCATGGATAGAGAAGTTTCTCTCTCTACATCAAACATAACTGGAGATTGGTTGTCAGTGACTTTGCCTCTCTAGAGGTAGTCAGAAAAAAAACAATATAACCATTTAAAAACTACTCTCAGTATCTATTAAATAAATAAATGTGTCACATGTTCTCTTGATTTAGAGTATAACTCAGATTTAAAACTAGTGATTTATATAGCTGATTTGTAGACAAGTCTTCTGGCTCTGAAGAGATTTATTTTCTGCAGTGAAAAAGATAAATCTGTATTTGACTTCTATGCTCATCATTGATTTTTCTTGTCACAAAGTTCTTCCTTCAGGACACTGACCCAGTCTGATCCCCAACAGACAGGCGTTAGCTATGGAGACCTCATGCAGATTATCTTTTTGTTCTGAGATATGAAGATTTAAGCATTTAATCAGCAGTAGTTAAAACCAGGAGGCTTTACAGGAGCACTGGGAATCAGCAGGTAATGGTGGCTTCTCATGTTGCTTTTAATAGTGAGATTTGTCACCCCAAGCTCTCAATTGATCAAAAGGATTCAACTTACTTTCACAGTAATATAGTCTTATAAGCTTAAATGCTATCCACATTTCTCTGACTGATTTTGAGAGATTTCAGAGGCAAGTTTTTAGAAACAAAAAGAAAACTAAAAAAAAATACTATTTTAATATTTTTATATTAACAATTTAAAAAATCAACTTATAGTACTTATAGTACTATAGAACCTATAGTAAAACCCTGTACCTTTAACCCAGGATATTTAAGGCATTGGCTTGTACATCTTGATAACCTACTTCATTTGCAGGTCAAGATTATGCAAATAAAAAGTTGCTGGTACTCAGTGGTTGCAGAGGGGGATTCTGCCACCTACGCCAATTTGTGGCGGGGGGGAGAAATCAATTGGTGCGAGATAATGTTTATAAAAATATACATTTATTAACTTCAATATTCTGAACTCTCATCACCCCCAACCACTGTATATTAATATTAAAAGGATCTACATGGTCATGGAGTACATTCTGGGAATATACCAGAACTGTAACTATTATAATAACTAGCATACATTCAAACTATAAACAGCGAGAGGAGTTCTCCCTGTGGCTCAATGCTGCTTGGGGTCAATATACTATTTACCCAGCAGAGTAGGCTGAAATTCTTTCTGCTCTATGGCAGAGACAACAGAAATTACAGAGGCATTAAAACATTTACTCACAATTCTTATTAATTATCAATAATCACCCTCCGGGGCTATGTCACAGCCTATTACTAGTGTCCAAACTTCAGGGGAGCTTTGCCTCTGGACTTTGAGGCTCGAATCCTCCCGGATTCTGGGGAAAGGATGGAGTCTTCCTGGGTATCTGGGGAGATGAACAGTCTCTAACCTTGTTCTCCTGGCAAAGGATGCAATCTCTGCCTTTGTCTCATGGCTTCTGGTGGACACTGTCCAGGGACTGTTGGCAGGAGCTCAGGTGCAGGAGCACGGTGTTGTGCAGTCTGAGCACGGTCTTATGCTCGCTGGCAGGCCAATGGTGTGCAGACAAGTGGAGTCTGCTTCCTGGTAACTCGTCGGCAGTAGCGCTTACTAGGCAGTGATGAGACAGCAGGCGTGCGAGGTGTGCACAGCTGGCTGGGGTCTGGGCTCCATAGGTAAAGGCAGGCAATACAGGATCTAGTCCTGATGACTCACTGCAGTAGTGTGCAAGGTGTGCACAGCTGGCTGGGAGACTATGGGAGATTCTGTCTCCATAATAACTGCATAAGCAAGTAGGCATAAGCAAGAGGCTGGTGAGTCTGAATCTAATAATCAGCGAGAGTGCCTGAATGTGAGCAATCCGGGGAGTCCTGAGCGTGAGCAATGCAAGGGACTCAGAGGACGCTGGTGAAGTGAGAGAGAGTGAGAGAGCGAGAGCACGTTGTTTACCTGTGTGCCTCTATTTGTCAAATGTGGGCTGAGATTAATGGCCCTTTGGACACTAGAATGACCGATCGAGTTATGGCAGTCAGCCAAACAATACCATAATAGGCAAAATCACTTGCCTGGACTTTCCAAATATGGAAAGAGCATGGGCTGGGCTCATGAGGGCTTACACAACATGTTTACAATCAGCTTATACAACCTAGGCCTTGTCAGGACAGACTTTATGGCACCAGGCCTATTGTGCCCCTTTTGTGCTTGTTTATCCATTTAATGTGTTTATCTTTGGTATAGGCAGAAAAACATGTCCAGGCAGGGCAAGGCATAAGTAAGCCTATTTTCAGACCTACGGGCCCTCCACAACATCAGTTAAGCTGAAGCATCCATGTACTGCATCAGAAGCAGACAGCTCATATGTTGCAGAATATGAGACAATCCCTCTTAGAAGGGTGCACAAGTAACTTGGTCTGTGAAGGCCTTCCATGTTACCAAAGGGGCTATAAAAACTGAAGACTCAGTATGGATGGACTCAGGCCATCAAAATCTCTCTGGGCTTCCTGCAAGGAGTACAATTTCCCTTGTGAAACAACAGAGGCGACTACATGGGGGACAACTAATGTAGCCCAGGCATGTCTTTAGCATATTTAGATGCAGCCACTGATCTTGGCATTTTCCATGATTATTACAAAACATTTTGTGCCATAATTGCCACTTACACATCAAATCAGTGCCTGGTTCAGATCTTGCAGGATGGGCAGTCAGCAGTACTGAGAAGGTACTCCAGGAACACTCCAGACTCTTGAGAGAACTTGATAAAAAATGTCTTAATATCCCCAAATAGATATTTTAGCTAAAGCCCTCTTCGGGAACAGGTTTGTCCAAAATTTCTGTTTGCTACTTATTATTGTAGCCTGATGACCGGACATAGCTTTAGAACCTCAGCTACCATATTGTAAAAGCAAAAGCAAGCACATTGAAACGAATGTCTCAGCCACTAGCTGCTACTCTCCATGCATTTTTTTCCTTCTAGACATGTTGAATGTTATAAGAAAAATTAGTCACAAAAATGTGTCACAGCTGTGTGATGTGTACACCCTCCCAGAAAAGACTGCCCTGCTGGTGCATCCCTGCACTGAACTTCAATCCACCAAGTCTTAAGAATTCTGCCTTTGGAACACATTAGTACACTGAGGCACCAAGACATGTTCAAAGATCTTTTATATTTTTTTTTTTTTACTTCAGAGGAAAATGACAAAAGGAAAAAAATGCTACTGAGTAACTGAAAGAAGACAGTCAAGGGCCAGGCTGTGCTGATAAACACCATTATATTCTATTATTTTGCTTAAATTCCAGTCCTTACTCCATTTATTGTTTTTGTAATATGAAAGAGTTTCAAGATATTTTTTTTAATTTTCTGTGTTAATTATCAAAATTTCAAATCTTCTAATTCCATCCATTGGAAAGTTTTTCTCCTTCCTATCAGTCATATAGCACTTTCCCCTGCCTCTTGTGTGGATCTCTTCTTACCTTCCCATCTCTCTTTTATTTTCCTTACTTGTCATCAGGAGGAAGGAAATATTACTTCTGAGTATAAGGAATCCTTGTCAAAGTAGGTAAAGTGACCAGAAAACCATAAAATAAGATTATATATCCATCCTCCACTCAAATTCTTATTTCCATTCCTGAAATGTGCTGCCATGGACACAGATCAGTTGACTGTTGGAACATTTTTCTTCTGAGGCTCATAGATCAATTCATTCTCAATTTTTATGGAATGATTCAGCAGCATACAGCTGGGAAATGTAAAAATAAAATCCCATGGTGCTCATTCATTTAAAAAAGATAACCAGATTTGAAAGAGGGTGCAGGTTGTCATTCCAGTGTCCCAGAAAGAGCTGTTATTTTGGGGTTGTGGGGGTTTTTGGTTGGGTTTTTTTTTTTTTGCTGTTGTTTTGGGGGAGTTGTTTTGGTGTTTTGTTTTTTTGGTTGGTTGTTTTTTTAACTACATGCTGTAGTCATTGATACTCCTACAGAGGTCTACTCAAGTAATATTCTTGCATATTTTATTTCCCTCACTTCTTTCAAATCTGTGTTAGTGCCACTAAACAAATACTCAATCACTTGCTGCCATCCCTAACACAGTCAGAGGATATGAATATAGACCACCAGTTAAACAGGAAAGGGCATAAATTACATTGGCCTAAGAAGAGCTACACAGAGCAATAGCCATGCAGACAGCGAAAGTGAACTGCTGATTATGTGTGCATACAAAAGTATTTATTTTCCACAGACAATGCAGTCAAATGTTTTCATGTGGACTTTTGTTATCCAAACTGAAAAAAAAAAAAAAGTAAAAAATACTTTTACTTTTTGGTTCATTCCTCTGGTTTTCAGCTGCATCATTTCTATGAGTGCTATCTACTGTGTTAACAAGAATTCCTATTAGCTTTGAAAAGCTGAGCTCAGAAGCAGGGTCTGTCACTTTTATTGTTCTTGCTCAGATACCCACCACACCTGGAACTTACACTCCTTAGTTCACTGCAGCAGCCAACCAGTTTGGAGTTACACCTTTTAATACAATCAGCTTATAACAGCTTTGCATGTCCACAGCAGGGTTTGCCTCATTACATGTTAATTGAATCTCATTTGCTGAAACATATGATCTAACAGTTATAGAAAGTTTTAAACCTCAACAAACACAGGCTTGATTCATGAATGCAGAACAAGCAACTTTTATTTTGTCTGTGTGTGTGTTCAATCAACATCAGGAAATTTTTGGTCCTGTGATCTAAGGGCAGCTTCCCTGTTAACTTTAGCTCCTGATTGATTGTAAAGTACCTCATCCTTTTATTTAAAAGCACTAATTATAAAAGCTCTTAGATGCCTCTTTCTACACTGCCCCATAGAGTATCTAGAAATCACCTTGAACTTTAACGTAATGGTGTAGGAAGCATGCAAAAACTGGTCCTTTTCTCTTCTACTCTTTCCTCTGACATATTTGTTGGATACAAGTTGAGGGCTTGAGAGCAAGCTAGGGAAAATGTAAGATCAAAGTGCCTCTAAAAGAAAACAAGAGGCCTGTAGTCTAAACTAATTGCTTTATGGCCTTCACAGGCTGGTACCACCTGGTGCCTGTTTGCTCACCGTCTGCTCAAGACAGCATAGTTGTGATAGAGAGAAGGTTGTTGTGCTCTGTTGGAAGATGGGAAGATTCTAATATGTAGTATGTAATGTTGAACCAATTAGAATTTGGCACAGTTTTGTAATCCTGTTTCGTAGTCTTGGGTGAAGGGTATATAAACCTATGCTTAGGTGAAATAAATTGGAACTTGCTTATATTAAGCTCTCTCCCCGTCTCTTATTACCCCCGATACTATGGTATCGCAGCCTATGGCACATATTAGTATCACACCCAGAACTGAAGAAAGCCCTAGACAAAACACAGTTGTCAAGTGGTTTCTCATAGTGCCAAAGCCTCTACTGTCAATTATGAATTTCAGGAGCCTGCCTTTCACCCTTCCCCAAGTTAAAATTTTAAGAACAGAGGGAGTGAGTTTAATTACATTCCATGACTCTATTAGCAAATTGCAAAGATTTCCGTTTACTTTTGTCCTGTCAGTTTCGAAAATTGAAAAATACTGCTTTCATAATATACTCCCTGGTGGGGTCAGCAAACAGAACAACTTCCCAATAATCCAGGAGGAAGTAGTGTGGTGGTTTGAGTGTTCCCTGCCCCCCCATACTTTAGAAATCACCCAGACCAGACTCAACTGGCTCTGGAAATATGAATGAAGCTTATATTTACAGTTAGCACAATAGACAAGCAGGTATTTACAGTATATACAGTTATAGACAGAAATATACAAGGTAAAAGGTAATACAGAAATATACAAGGTAAAAAGGTAATACAGAAACACAACTCCCCTCCCAGAAACCTGAGTCCCCAGGAGGGGCTCTCAACCACCCCCTCACCTTCTCCCTACCCCTCTCAACCTTACCCCAGTCCCAAGGAAGAATGGAAGGATGTTTAGAGAGCAGGGACATCTTTCACTAGATTAAGTTAATCAAAGCCTCATTCAATCTGTTCTTGAACACAACCAGGGTTGGGGCATCATCTGCAACTTCTCTGAGGAAGCATCGTTATAAAAAAAAAAAAAAAATTATTATTTATGCCTAATCTTTTAGCTCAAAACCGTTGTCCCTTGTCCTATAACTACAGGCCTCAACAAAAAAATCTTTCTCCATCTTTGTTGTAAGCCCCTTTATATATCAAAAGGCCACAATAAATTCTCCCTAGAGTCTTTTCTGTTGTATGTATATAATTGAAAACAGGTTTATAACATTATCCAAGATTCATAGCAAATAACTCTTCATAAGAAAAGTGCTTAGCACTTGCTAGGCATAAGCAAGTAACCTGAAATACTGTTCTGTAGCAAAAGAGAGTCTTATAGTTCAAAATATTTTGACACATAAACTAAGTCTCAATGTATCAATGACAAAAGTACAGTAATAATCAGGCTAAGAAATGGTGATTAATCAAAGAAGTATTAGCAAACTGAGTTATTTTTATTCTGTCCTTTTCCAAGTACTAGTATAAACATTGATCAACAAGGGGAAGAAATGTACTATGTTGCTGTCACTGGATCAGCCTGAATGATGAATAAAAACAAGTAAAAGGGCTCAAATGAAAACGGATTCTCCTGTAGTACAAACTTCGAAAAGAGGATTTGTAATTATTTAATATGCTTTAACAAAAGGAATTAAACTTTTTAATTTCTTTCTAGAACTTCTGTACAGAGCCAGAAAGATTCTTTTTAGAAATAGCTCCTTAGGTAATGCTTAAAAATGCTGAGATAAAGGTATATTTTAATGCCTAGATAGCAATAAATGCAATAGAATCAGAACAGGTAAATATCTCTTGTTACTGTCAATCTGATTTTCTGAAATGAGGAAAGCCAGCTTTTGCATCTTCCTAGTAACTTCGAAGCCCAAGGAACATGTAGCTAATGAGCTAGGCTGTCTGAGACAAAGAGCAGTCCAGATGCTTGTCAGCTCTCCCCCTTGCAAAAGACATCCGAGGCTCCTTAGGTTTATTAAGCTTGAACAAAAGGGGTGCTTAAGGTGGGAAGCCGTCCAAAGTAGAGACTGTCCTGTCCCTCAGGAGCTTGTCCTTCACAGCGCCAGGGGACACTCTGCAGGAACTATGCAGGCAGGGAAGAACTCTAAGGCGGGAACCCCAAAGCGGGAAGTACCCCAATATTTATACCTTTCCTAGACAAAGAGACAATTTACCACTTTCTAGGCACGAAGACCACAGCCAATCACCAGCCCAATTCCAGCGCGGGCATCTGCATGGGTCACCCCTCATGCCAGAAGGAGCCTTTGCTACCCCCTGCTTCAAGCCTGCAGGGCGAGGGGGAAAACAGGTTCGCACCTTTCCTCTCCCATTCAAACTTCAGAGGGAGAGGACTTTCGGGTATCCAGGACTTCAGTACAATTATATTGAATGTAAAGGTGAGTCTGCCACTGGGAAAAGGAACATTTCAGAAGGGGATGGGAGGTGCAGCTCATTGAGGGAGGAGTGGAGATGATCTTAAAAGCACAGAACTTCTGGTATCAGAAGAGGAGATGAAGGGGAGTAGAGGGAGTTTGATGTGTAGTAGAGCAGAGATTTATGGAGTGGTGTAGAAGAATGTAGTCCAAAAATATGCAACAATTCAGTTACTCCTGACTTTCAACATGGATGGGAATGATAAGGAGGAAGAAGGAATAACGGGGCTGGCAGGATTTGTAAAGAAGTTCCATATTCCAGTAGTCTGTAATGTACTGCTGTATTTTTTAGGCATGATAATATTACAAGCCAACCTACTTTTCAGGGTTTATCTGATTATACTGCAAATACGTAAGAATTTCAGACTTTAAGAAATGCTGTTTTTTGTACACTCAGTCCAGTGTTTTGTTTGGTCAGTATTGTAAGTCCAGTCTCAATAATCAGCTGTATGACAAAAAGAGTTATAAAGAATTCTGCAATTCTGTCTTAAAGTAGTACCAAAAAATGCAGAGTACAGTTTCAGCATCTGTTGATGTCAAGCTGTCTACTTAAGTGTATTATTTATTTTGAAGTGTGTCTCATCACAGCTTGTTTTATCAGTATTAGGAAAAGTGCATCTGTAAAATGAGCATTTGGCTTGTAAAGGTTTTGTTTGAATGCTGAGATGAAGAAAATCTGCACCTGAAAAATCATAGCACCACTCTCATTCAAGTTTTTTGTCAGATCCATGGCTTGGTATCATCTTCAAAATAACCAGAGGATTACATTATTAGAGCAGAAATTCTTTTAGGAAAAGTTGTTACATTTATTCTCTAGATTCAGATAACTATGCTCATTGAAATGTTCTTACTTAAATTTTCTGCAGCTGGGAAATGCATGAAAAGAAGCTCGTGAAACAATGGAAGTGCCTTCTCACAATCCTCCCAAATGGTAAAATGAAAAGCTTATCCCTGGAGAACCACAGAATCATGGAATCATAGAATGTCAGGGTCTGGAAGGGAACTCGAAAGCTCATCCAATCAAACCCCCCCTACCAGAGTAGAATATCCTATACCAGATCACACAGGAATGCATCCTCAGTCTCCTCTGATCCAAGCTAAAGAGCCTCAGCTCCCTCAGTCTCTCCTTGTAAGAGAGATGTTCCATTCCCTTAATCATCTTCGTGGCTCTGCGCTGGACTGTCTCAAGCAGTGCTATGTCCCTTTCAAACAGTGCCAACGAAGCCAAATGAAGCAGTTCACAGCAATACATGGAGTTTTACCTGTCCTGTGGTATGACAGTGCTGTGACACACTGTGTGGCTGTCCTTTTATTGATGAACATCTTATATTATTGTGGTGATAATGCAACAGACAAGGTTAATCTGCCAGTATAAGAGCTATTTTGAGTGTGGGGGGCTTATAAGGCTTATTTAGTAAATCTGGACAAGATCTAGGCCTGGAGGGATGGAGATGATCATTGGAGTTTGCACCATTATGGTAGATAGCAGCTTTGCACAGTTATGTCTCTTCCATCCATCCATCTGGTAAAAATTTCTTTTCCTCTTCAAGCAGCAACTAATAATAAGGCCTGAGGCATTAAGGTATAAAATATTCAAAGCCTTTTATCTTCAGAATGTTCAGGAGAAAGTGCTAGGCAAGTGTGCCAGCTCAATAAAACTAACTGTGAAAGATAGAATTTTGATTGAGTTTTCAAGTGAGATTTCCTCTACTGCTTTTCCTTTCTGTGCTATGCTGCCACTTCTCTCAAAGAAGGTAACCACATAAATTTGATCCGATCTATTCTTGACAGTTCCTTGTTGGCCACTTTCACAGCATTTATATTTTGTACATGCTTTAAATTACCTCAATAATTTGTTTCCCCAGATTTGATCTATAATTCCTTGTCTCCTCTTAAAAAAAAAAATCCAGTCTCCTAGGATCTCTTCTGTCTGCAGCTTCCCTCAGATATCACTACTCATTCAGAAATTACTTTGCCTCATTTCTTTAGGAAACTTCAGGAACTTGAATGTACCAATTTTACATTAACATCCACCAAAGAGTTCTCTTCTATATTCCAGTCTGCATTCCAAACACCTTGTTAAAATTAATTTGTTAAAGTATCCAGCACAATCTACCTTTTCTATTAAGATAAAAGTAAACAATTCCGTTTTCTCTAATGATAGAAAAGATTCTGGTTTGGGGTTTGGTTGAGGGTTTTTTTTTGCTTCTTGTTGTTGTGGTTGTTATTGGTTGGTTGATTTTTAATTCTGCAAAATCTCTTTTTGATCTCTTTACTCATTTCTTATTTCTAATGTTTTCTTATTTTATCCCTATAAGCTTGTGTAATTCTCTTGTATTCATCCTTATTTATGAACCAGATTGGCTTTATTGGTTTAAATAGCAGGCATTTCCTTACCCAGCTGGCTAGGAATGGTTATTTCAGCAGCTCCATGAAGAGCTTCTGATGACATGGCAACAGAGCAGCTGGCTGCCATGGAGGCAAGGAATTAACATGGCCGAGTCAAGAATTAGAAAAAATACAATTATTTTATTTTCCTGGAACCCTGCCCCCAAACTATATACAAAAAATAATTTAGTTTATTAACAGATTCAGTTTGATCAGGAATTTCTTCCAAAATTAGATATTTACTAAGTCAGGAAATGGATATGGCTAAGCTATAAACACAGCTTTACTCCACTATCAATCAGACTGAGCAGAAGGTTAAGAGAACAGTGGATCTTACTCATGGAGGTGAGATGGGCATTCGGCAATGATCCCTTATTGGATTCCTCTGCAGGAGCAGCCTTCTGACACTGCAGGCAATATCCAATAGTAGAGGTCCATGCTGCAGAAGCCCAAGGCAAGTGGCAGAGCTGCCAAACTTGGAAATGTCTCGAGCAATTCCTTCTGAGTGGGATGGTTGTGGCACGATGCTGCCTTCATGGTGGCAGGGGAGAGCCAAAACTGCTAGCATCTCTCAGTCTCCGGGAGGCATCCAGGAAGTTGGCTACTGAGATGGTCTGAGAGAGGGTGGTTCACATGCTGACATCTCTCTCTCTCAAAGGACCCTAGGCTTGCAAAGCCTGCAAGTTTGCACAGAATGGTGCAAAGTGGGGAGAACAGTCCAAAATCAGGGACAAGTCAAAACCGAAAATCATGCAAAAAGGTAGGAGCCGTCCAAAAGTGGGCATAGTCCAGTCAAGGCAGGAACCTGTCCTTCGCAGTGGCAGGGGACTCTCAAGACAGGAACCCTCAAGGCAGGAACCCTTGCTCTATTTATACTTTTTCTAAACAAAGTGTCCATTTATCATTTATACTGGGCACGAAAACCCAGCCAACCACCAGCGCAGGCTTCCACACGGGTCAGCCCATGTGCAGAAAGGCACCTTTTGCTGCCCCCTCTTCAAGCCCGCAGAGCTGGGGAGGGGAAAGCAGTTTTCATTCCTTCTTCTTCCATTCAAACCCGCAGAGCGGGAGGGAGAAGAAAGGAATTTGGGGTGCCCCTGGACACTGTCAAAACCTCTTACTCTAACCAGCTAATAGCAGAGGCTATCCTGAGAGACTCATGGAATAAGGCATGTTGCAGAGCACCCTGACAGCATGCTGGAAATCATGGAAACAGAAAACAAGGATTCAGTGTTTCTGTGACCTGGTCACAGAAATCAACATTGACATCTTCCTGCTGTCCTCATTGGACATTGTTTGATGGCCTCAGGTTGTAAAGTGGCAACAGGACTTCTGGTAGCAGGGGGAGGAAGGTAGGTACCACATACATGTCAGACATGAACTGTCATTCTTTAGTTTTATTTTAGAATGGTGTGATCTATAAAATCTCACAGCACTGATATTGATTCAGATGAATAGTCTGATTTCCAGTAGGAGAAACCCTATCTCCTCCTCTTTCCCTGAGTGTAATTCTTAGCAAGAAATCTGCTATGAGTATAATGATCTAAATTCACTGCTCCATAAATTGACAAAGTGGGCTTATACAGGACTGCTTTTCCTGCAAACTATTTCTGAGTGTGATACATCAAGATCTGCATTAGACACTGAAAGCAGCTGATGGCGAAAGGCAGCAATCAAACACAATGTACAATATCACATTCACTCTGTCTTAACAGAGATACAGACACTTGCCTCTTTATGAAAAGTAACATTAAGTTTTTAAATGATGCCTGTATAACCTTTTCCCAAAGACACTTCTTCATTTTCACTTTTCTTTCAGCTTCTGTGAGTTCCTTTAACCCACAAAGCTGTGATAAAGATGACTCTCTGGGGAAAAAATGTTATTTAAACCTGTAATTTAGAACTTGGTGGGAATAAAGTCTCTAACTAAAAAAAGCCCCTCAGAAGGCAAAGATGAAATCAAGAATTCAGTTTCATTTTCAGTATTATCTCTTTTTCCCTTTCTCCATAAGCAGAACAAACATTCCCATTTTATGCTTTTGCCTGAAGAAGAGGAGACTGAGAGGAGAGCTTACTGGCCTCTACATATACCTGAAAGAAGATTGTACTGAGGCTGGTGTTGGCCTCTTCTCCCACATAACTAATGACAGGACAAAAGATAATCAAGCCGTACCAGGAGAAATTTAGATTGAATATGAGGAATAAATTCTCTATTGATCAAGTGGTAAGACATGGAACAGGCTGCCCAGGGAGGCAGTGGAGTCACCATCTCTGGACATTGTTCAAAGAATGAGTAGATGTGGCACTTTGGAGCATGGTCTAGTGGTCATGGAGGTGTTGGGTAGAATATTGAACTTGACGATTTTAGAGGTCTTTTACAACCTTAATAATTCTGTTCCTATGATTCTGTGAGTAGATTCCAGTTGGTATGTTTGTATAGTGCAACCAGATAGAATGTCAGAAGGAAATTAGTACCAAGTTGTGCACACTGGTCTGCAGATAATAGTTAAGGCGTTGAACTAAGATGTAGGAAGTTTAGGTCCAATATTCAGCTCTGCTAAAGGTCTGCTTTGTGGATTTTACTAAAAATCACTTTCCCATTTCCATCTTTTGGTTTTGCTTTACAGTCAAGACTGTGCAAGAAGGGAAGTGCCCATGCATGTGCACAGTAAGGCAGCCTAAGAAAATAGGATCCTGAAACAATCTGGGGCCTTCACTTATTCTTCAGAACCACACAACAAATAATCTGTGATAAATTTCACTTGTCCTCTACAATACCGTTGCTGAGACTGATTTTATTATGCCTTATAACTGTAATGCAGACTTTATCTAGCCTCTGCCAGTAGGTTTTCGATTCTTCTGAGATTTGAATGTCATACTGAGCTGCCTAGAGTCACTAGTGTTGCTTTGTCCAACCACTAGATGAAAATATGGTCTCCCTGAGTGCTGTGTTTCTCAAAGACCATGCAGGAGACTGGAAAGACACAAGCTTATAGCAATATGATACACAGAAGGTCAATATGTTTATTGAAGCTAAGAGTGAACTTATAGAGTGGATTCGATACATGCATGCGTATTTTTGATAGGCTTCACTAACAGCAACATTTGCTTGTTCCCAGGGCTGACCAGCCTGCCCCCCTTCAAGGCCCCCTCGACAGCTCAGCTACAGATAGCAGCTAACTTTCTCAGTTTCTCTGCTAGCCTTCCCAAGGCTGATTCCCTGCAGCTGTGCTTCTTATCAGAGTGACCTTAGCATTACCCTGCCTCTTCTCCTTATTTTCAGACTACTCAATTCTGCTCAATTCCACTCAAACCCTGGCATTGGAGCTGGTTTAATCTAATCTGTCCTGATAATGTACCTAAATAAGAGAAGAAAAAAATATTATACATGTTGGTCACATACTCATTTAAGCCACTTAAGAAAATAGGGACTGATTGATATGGTCATATACATTCATCTCATCAAGGGAGAGCATTTTCACATCAATTTGATGGTCATCCAGCCAAGGAGAACGGGGTACTCTCAATGCAGGGCTAATTCTGGCAAAAGCTATAAATTGAGAGCAACATTCATGGAAAAACAGTTGTATTAATTAAATGTGTGTTTTAAGAGAGAAAGTGATGAACTTCTAAGTCCTGGGAAATTAAAAAAACAAAAACAAAAAAAATAAAACAAACAAAAAAAAAAACAACACAAGCTTTTACAAAAGGGAATGGAGAGAATTTGAGAAGGTTTTGAGTTTCACAGTCATCTCAATGCATTTTATTTTTAAATGATACACAAGAAAGCTATGTAAAAGGAAGATTTCAGGTGTGTTTTATACATATATGGAATAATTTAAAGGGGAAAAAAAAGAAAGGAACTCAGTATCTAGGAGACTTAAACAGCTATAGAAGCACAGTCTCATCAGTAGGGCAAACTCCTTGCCAGGGCAAGTCAGAAAGCATTTGACTACTTGGGACCTAGAAAAGGTGGTCTTGACTGAGTTTTATTCCTTCCTGTGGCTTTTACCCTGGAGATTAGGCAGTTTGGGTAACACTAAGTTATTCTGTTAAGACAAAGTAGATTACCAGACAGTCTGACCTATGCTCCCTTTTTTCTTCCTTGGCATAAGGTTTGTTACTTATACAGCTTATTATGTTTGTTCTCTTTTATGACTTATTGGGGCTTGATTAAATATTTTTTTGAAGGCAGCACTTGAGATATGCAAATTACTCTTCTTCTTCAGGACTATTCCTTTAACAGGGACCTAAAGAAGCTCTGTCCCCTAGCAACAGCTCTCTGCAAGCTTATAAATCACTGCCAGATAGGCAGAAAACATAAAAGGGACTGAGATATTAAATTGATTTTATTAGTCAAGGCCACTTTTTTGTCCAGGCAAAATCCAGCTTGATTCATTAATTATTTAAAAAAGACAAACCAAAGCAAAACAACATTTGCTGTCTTCTTGCTTTGAAATTATCTGACAAGTGATTATCCACCAGTTGTCTCAGAAAGTCTGAACAGTTTTCTAATACTGAAATGTTATACAGGATTATATTAAATGGCTACTTTGAAGACTTAATGACATCTGGGTATTTCATTAGCAACAATAATAAGGATAGATGATAACTATAACTTTATATAACTCAATAACTTTAAAATTTGCTTATAATAAAGAACTGATATCTACATGGTTTTCAAAGACTAGTTCTGTCTAATCTGACTCATCACTATGTTCAATGTCCAGAAGCATTTGAGCAAATTGTTCATTTCAACCTGAACCCCAGCTATAAGTGTAAAGATAGGTATGCTTCTTCTGCAGACTTAATTTAAATGTCACAGGCACAAATGTTATATACATAATATGAGAATAATACACTTTCCCCTTGTCTTTCACACAATGCTTCTTCCTCAGGGTAAAAATTATTCTGATAAGAAAATACAGGCACTGTAAAAGGAAAATCTGTTTTGCCATTATTCAGATAAGAGAATTAAAAGATGATTCAATAGACTAAGCAATATGAAGAAATACATGTAATATAGTTGTGTTATCTCTCTGCAAATGGTGATTATCAACAATTTTGGAAGAATTAACATAATGAGAATGAAAGAGGCTGCTTAACTTGACTCTGTAAAACTTCCTGTGTTTCAATACTTGAAGAATCATTGCTGTTCAAAAGTGATTAGGAAAAAACAATTTACTTTTACATTTCTTTCTTAAAAGCAAACAAACTCTTTTTGATTAAATGCTCCAGAAAACCTCTAGAAAACATGCCAAGAGCACAAAGTTTCAGCCTCTAAATGGTTAGAAAAGAAATTGCTATAAACTCAAAGGTGATAGATACAAAGCTTTGAGTAATATGCCTCAGTTCAGCACTGGATGCAACTTAACGCACAATTTGTTTGGCCATCCATAAATCATTGACACCTCGGAAATGTGAAAGGACACAAAGATGGGCCATGAAGGAAGGCAAAGTCTTGCTTCAGAAAGTGGCAGGAAATTTTCTAGTGTCTTAAAGGATCCATTAACATCTCTGTAATTTGATCTTATGCCCAGTACTGGCAGAAAGCTGATTACCTATGCTGCACTCCCTTCAGCTGCAAATATTTCAAACTTGACTGCTTTATGCCCTTTCTCTATAACAAAGTTACAATCTCTAAAACATTTGTAACCTATACAGCTTGTAAAGTCTTAATGTCCTTGGCCTCAGCAAGAAATGGTACTCAAGAAATCAGCTTTGTTCTATTTTGGTAGATTAAATTCAAAGGAAATACAGTATTAGTATCAATACAATGCTGTTACTCAAAATAAAAGGACGGAAAGAACTATTAGGGATGAAGTAATGGATAATAAAAGTCAGAGGACGAACTGGAAAGTATCTGTGCCTAATACAAGCAATTTAGAGTCAGAAGTGTATTTCTGAGCTGAGAAAAGCAAGCCTGAGATAGCCTTCATACTTAGTGCCAAACCGCTCCTTTTGCATCCCATCTTCTTCTGGGCACCAGTAACGAGGACTTTTTCTAATGTAAAGTAAATCAGCAATGACATTTTAAAGTGTTGTAGAAGTTCTGGACAGCAAACCTGTCCCTATCTTCTCTGAAAAAACAAGCCTTAAGCCAGTTTTGATTTATTCTGATTTAAGTGACATTTCCATGTCTACTAATAGCCTGCAGTGAGATTGAAAACATATTATATAGAGAGAAAGTTCAAAGAAGTCTTTGCCTGCAAGACATTAGCTTGGTCACTCCCATGTGTCTGGAACTATCTCTAAGATACTGGCACTAAGCAAATGACTCAAAGAGCAACTAACCTCTTGGAGAACATTGCTTTCCCAGTCACCCTAACCCCAAGCAGAATATATTTTCAACTGTATCCCACTAATGCCAGCAAAAGTCATCTTACACTTCAAGGAAAAAACAGACTTTGGAAATATTTTCCAGTCCTAAGGAGGAATTTGTCAGTGAGGGTGTGACAAGAGTTATGAGTCTCAAGCTATAAGTAAGCTACAGTTATGACATTCAATTGTGATATTGTTGGGCATTAGGGTTGTGCCTTAATTCTTTCATTTCCTGAGTGGTATAGAAATGCCCAGTCACGTGTATAGATGGAACAGTGGATTGGTTTCTGGCAATTTACCAACTTAAAACTAGGTGATTGACTGAACTCAGAACCACTTTCATAAATATTTGCTTGTTCCCAGAACCCCCCAGAAAGAATTTAGGGCAGTTCTTGCTATTAGCCCAGAAACGTCCTGCAGTCCAAGTATGATTTTATGCTTTTACAGATCATTAATATAAAAGTGCAATGGCAATATTTTCCCTAAAAAAAATCCAAAGCATTGAAACTTTCTGAATAGTGAGGTGGTTTTGGCTAAAACACCAAACTTAGCAATAGCTTTATCATAAGACTGTACTACATGCAGAGAAAGTTTTACAGTCCTTGTAGATGGTCAAATGTTACAAACCTCTCATAAAATTACATTAACATTATTTCTAGGAACTAACATCTTAAAACCTTCTGTCGAAATATAGAAAATAAATTGATTTCTATAAAAGCAAAAAAAGAAAATAAAATTTTATATCTTTCATATAGCAAATTTAATTGTTCTGTTTTCTGATATTCACCTTCAGCTGAGATGACATATGCCAGTAATTCAAAACATTCACATTTCTCCAATATGTACTAGGTCCTACTAAATATATATATAAATCTTTGATAGAAAGAGCCTTCCTTGTTCTTCTGATGCTTCAAAGCATAACAATTGCAAAATGTTCCCAAGAATATTTTTATCTACAGAGTTAAAAGCAGAAAAATCCATTATCTGCTTGATGACCTGTAACATAGGAATTAATTGGCATTAGAGCTGTCTGCAAGTGAAAAAAGTGCAGTCTTAAAATCAACAATCTAGCATCATTCACAGTTCATAATGTGATTGTTAACTTTAAAAAATACCCATGTGATTTAAAGAAAAAATAATATCATTGTTCTGCTAACAGCTAGTTTGATATGCTACATAAGGTAAAGTGAACTGCAGTTGAATTTCCACTCTATCCTGAAGATTGTATATACAAATTTGCATTAATTCTCCCTCATTTGCCATAGGAAGTTCTGAATTAGCAGAAATACTGTTTTCTGTCAGCATTCATGTATGTAGCATAGAGATACATCATTACAAGTGGGTTATCTTTTTTCCCTGCCACTCTAAGTATTTTAAAGTGCTCTCTAGTTTCTAGAACTTACTTTTACAGTGAGAATTGCCAACTGCACTTTGGACTTCTATGCTGAAAACATTTGTTGATTCTTTGCGTACATATCAGTTTGAATTCCCCTCACAGATACATGCACTTAAACTGCTGCGGATGCCAAGAAAGGGCATATATACATTCACAGTAGTCCCCTAAACCAGCAGAAAGTAAGTTAATGCTACTGGCTTCACCTGCAGCATCACCAGAAGAGCCCCTTGGAACATTTACTGCCTTTGTTCAGCATGCCCCTATTGGCTCCAACGAGCATCATGCCCTGACCGAGGTGAGCACCAGTGATGTAGTTCCGCTGGCAGATAGACCATACAGCAATGCAATGGAAGATGTACCTCAGCCGCTATTCCAATCTTCTACAGCACAATAAGCCTTTTCAGGAACCTGTCAGCAAAGCATGCCCAGTCCTCTTACGATGTTGCCAGCAACTAACTATTCCATTAGAAATAGCACTCATGTTGAACTCTTGCTACATACACTGTCATATCCAGGGGCCAAGCTACATACTGATGAGCAAGAAGTTGCCTGAGACACCTGCACAGCAAAAAGAACTCCCTGGGCAGGAAAATATGCAGCTTTGTGTCCCAGCCCTCAGGAACCAGCAGCCTGACACCACGGCTAAGGTCCAAATTTGCTGAGTGACGGTGTTCACCAAAACTGGATGCTCACAGTGCACTTGTGCGCCCTGACACTCAGCTGCTACATGTACAATCATGCCTTGGTGGCTGTGCGTGTATCTCCCCTTCTCGTCCTCAACCAACCAGACCAGACCAGAGCACTTACTGTGAAAGTTATGGACTGTGACAATATTGCTTTACCTCATGTTCAGAGTCGCAACAAAGAGTAGATTCCCAGTAACAAATTCCCAATAACTGGACAAGTAACAGAAGGATTTCACTAGCAATCCTCTGAGAGGTTGTTGCTGTCAGAGGCCCCAAAAGTACATTATGGCAGAGCAACCCAGCATCATTCCAGGGTCTGTCAAGATCCTCCAGCAGAGATGGAGCTGCCCAACACAGCTTCTCTGCTCTGCCCATGTCTCTTTGTTTGTCTTAACAACATTTTCCACTCACTTCTGGCCTACTGAGCCTTATGGAGATCTTACAATACACATCTCCAGGGCAACTTTACAAGAAAAGGTCAAAAGAACAGCTATGAAGTAGATGCACAGGTTTATGACTATAGCAGAGATGTACGCTAACTTATCCTGAGGTGGAACTCTCTTTCAAAAGTAAGATAAACAAGAAAACTTCAGGATGCAACAGAGATACAGGCACTGGAAAGGTCACTTCCAGCAGCAACTCAGAAAGCCACAGTTCAGGATTGCGAAGTGCTTTGTCTTTTCCAGTGGGAAATGTCACTTTTAACGGGAACATATTTGATAAATGGATGATTGAAGTTTTTGAGTTTGTTTTTTAAGTTTTAAAAAACAAATTAAATTAAGTACAGTCTTTAATTAAACTTGGATTCCATTAGCCTGCCTACAGTAATACTGTTAAGCTATCAGTAAGACCTTTGGATCTTACATAGCCATAAATAAATTCTGCACTCATGAAGGAAAAGACTTATTTATTTTTCTTCCTTTTTTTTTTTTCCTTTATCTTAAATAAGACCATTCTTTCACCTTTCGAAGCACATTGTGGCTGGGAAGGTTTCTGCATCCACAAGGACCTTCTGAGACAGGAGGGTTCATCTGTTTACACCAACTCCTGCAGCTGCTGGATAGTTGGTAGGCTGGGGATCCAGGCTGGTGCCCTTACCCCAGTACTAGCCAGAATCAGAGTTTCTGCCCCCTTCTTGATCTGTTAAAGTGCAAAGTCAGGTTTGAGAATATTAAGCAGAGTCACAACAGTGAAATTGTATTGCTTTCTCTCATAATTTAATTCAATATGCTTAGAGTAACTGAACCCAGGCTGAAAGGGAAAAGGATTAGTTCATATGGTTGGCAAAACACTTGTGCTACTACTAGGTTTATGGGTTTGATTTTTCCTTTGTGATCCCTCTCCCACAATGGTGTTCTATGCTAACATAGATTTATAAATGATACATACTGTCAAAAAGGAGATCCTGAAAAGTCACAAAAATCTAGTGACAGTAACAATAAAAGAAGTTCTGATAGAAGAGCCCCACTAGAAATATTTTTTTCATTGATCTGCTTAATGCATCATTTCATCATCTTGTGGAAGTTTCAGTGTATGTTGCTCAGCATGTGGCAGAAGTAGGATGCACTCTTTTTCAGGCAGAGACTGTATACCTCAAATACAGTGTGCTACTTTGAGCCTAGCTAGAATATTTTGGTGAGAAGGACTAGATCATAGGCTGTGAAATGAAAACAATGGTGATGTCTACTTCCCTCACAGGCTTGCTGAGATGTGTAAAAAAGAAAAGGAAAACATAGATTAAGTCACTTGGGCTCTAGGCTTTGCTCTGGGCTCTTCGCCTGCTGGGGAGCTGGGGCTGCTGGCTGAACTCCATCTTGCTTTCTAACCTCACCNTACAGGTACACAGAAGCTGGCTTCATTTACCAGTTACAGGATCAACTGCTTCCAAAATACTTTTTTTTTTTCCCTGATTTTGGTAGCTTATACAAAAATTGTCTCTAAATGGATACTGAAAAGCAAATGACTCTAGTATATTTTTACAACCTGCATTAAACTATCTTAAGTAGTCAAATGATTGAATAATAAACCAAAGCACCTTTTATAGCAGAAATTAAATCTAAAAAGGAAGTCCATTTTTGTCATAATCACAAAATTACAGGTGACTCAGAAAAAAAAGTCAAACAGTATTTGTAGTTTTCTTAAACACATGGGGAAACTGAGAAAGAGGCAGAGAAGCAAAAAAGGTACGCACTAGGTCACCTAAAAAAACAATGACAGAATCAGGAGTAATTTCTGTAGAGTAAAATCCTAATGTGCTTAATCCTACTGAAGTGCTCCATCTGCCTGACCATAACAGAACTTTTTTGTCTAAAGAAACAAATTAGAAAATTTTAAACACAGTCTGGCAATCAAATCTCTGCAGACAGAGACATTTTCAAGCAGCGACCCAGTGGAATAAATGGATTTGCATATGGATAGCAAGGCTGTCATTGCAATATCAGGGACTAAATCACTGTCTTAAAAGACATTTTAGCACTTTTCTTCTTAACTGTGTTATAGATATATGGAGAATACATATGTCTTCCTCATTTAGCAGGTGAGGGTGCAGAATTTCAGAACCCTAACAGGCCTGCATCTTTTATAATATAAAGGATGAGTGCCAAGAGGATCAGGCTCTTCTCAGTGATGCCCAATGACAGTACAAGGGGCAATGGGTGGAAGCTGAGGCATAAGAAGTTCCATGTAAACATGAGGATTTTTTTTTTCACTGTGAGGGTGACAGAACACTGGTACAAGCTGCCCACAGGGTTGAGGAGTCTGCTCTGGAGACATTCAAAACCTGCCTGGATATGTTCCTGAGTGACCTGTCCTAGGTGATGCTGCTCTGGCAGGAGGGTTGGACTAGGCGATCTTTTGGGGTCCCTTCCAACCCCCAACACTCTGTGATTCTGTGAACCAAATTATGGCCATAAACACACCACAAACAATCATCTGTCCTGGTGCAGAATTGCCAGATTTAGCCCAGCTGTAAGATACATAATACTCCAAGTCTTTGCAATACATGGTAATGAGATGAAGATGTATTCATAGAATCATAGAATCAACCAGGTTGGAAGAGACCTCCAAGATCATCCAGTTCAATTCAACTTGATCTGCACTGTTTCAGTTTTTCCTTTGAGGATTCACAACTCATTGCAGAACATCAGAAGTGTCTTAACTGCGTATTTCATCAGTCCAGACATCGGTGGATGAAGAAGTGTTTATGAATTATTTGTTCAAAGTATGTTGCTCTAATGAATGAAGTCTGTTCTGATTCAACTAGGAGCCACAGACCACTGGAACAAGCATTCATTAGGATGAATGGCTCCCAGAATGAAAAGAGAACTCTAATAAATACATTAATGGTATTTCTCAATGCTTGCTTATGTTTTCATGAGGTGCTCCTTCCAGCTGTTGCATTTCTGAAAGAATCTAATAGAAATATCACTTGAGCTTAAGGCTCTCATGCTCGCATTTTCCACCTCAGAATTTAAGCAAGGTCAACATACGAGCAGTTTTCCTGCAATTTTAGCTGTGCTTGGTTTGTATTTGTTTTTCTAACACACTCATATGATTAGATACACCTTTGCCCTAAGTTCACAGCATGGTCAGGCCACCTTTCTGTTTAAATTTAGAGCATGTGTGGGCAGGAATGAAGAAGCAATGCTTATGTATTGGCTGCCTTGGATCTGCTGCAGGAGAGGCAGAGGATGCTGAGTTCTTTGGAAGGCAAAAAAAAGCCTCAGGCCCTAAACGTTCACTGACTCTTCTCTTTGCCACTTGGAAATACACAGGTAGATGCAGCAGCCGTATCTCAATCCTAATGGAAAGCAAAGCGAAGCATTATATAAGCATGGTGTCTCTAAGCTATGCTGGTGCCACATCTGAAGAAACAGTGATGAACAACTAACTTCTGGAATCCTTCCTGCCTGGTCTTTCTCTTAAAGGGCAAGAGACCCATTTTTGAGAGCTGCCTACTGCATGCTGAGGTCAGGAGAAGATGCTTAATTGTTGGCTGATAACAACCAATTGTCCTCTAAGCCTTCACTTCAAAGAACAAATACTGTTTCTCCCAACAACTTGCTTAAATATTTATCCTTGTAAGTCCCTCACTTTCCTGTCTAAAATCTTTCTTTTCTCTACTGTGTAGAAGGAAGAAAATGTTGTGTACTTTTGAGAATGTAAACACATCTGTTGCCATGGGAGCAGATGCTGGACCTATGATTACTGCCTGCAGCTGCTGCTTTTGCTAGGTGCCCAATTACCTTGCCTGGTTACTCTAACTGAAGGGAGAATGAACACAATGTGCATTATTTGAGCAAAATGCTTCTTGACTGTCAAGAGCAAGATGAGTGGTCCAAAGGGTTCATGATCTACTGCTTGCAGCAGTCTGTGTCACATATTTTCATTATAGCATATGCTACATAAGGAGTAGTTAGTTAACAGAGGCTAGAGCAAAACTAAAAACAAAGATGAAGAAATGTGCTTATAGTACATGAGGCAGCTTCACAGCTTGAGATAAACAGCACCGGAAGTACTAAGTGTAACAGTCAATCTTATTTTTCAGCATTAAAAAAAAAAACCAAAAAACCAACCCCCAGCTTCTTTTTCTAGAGCCAAGTAGCATCAAAGCCAGTTTGCTCCTTGTAAAAATGCAGAGCTGCATGCTATACTTGACTCCATTAGATATTCCCTCTTCTATATAGAATTAATCTCTTCAGACCTCAGCAGTTCTGTTTTCTGTGAATCTAGGTGCTTAAGCACTGCACATGCCCAAGCTGCTCCCTACAACTCTTTCTCTGGCAAGAAAACATACCATGAGGTGACATGCATACTTCAAGTTCACCCCATTCCTATTGCACCCCATACCATCAGTCCAGTAGATGGGGACAGGCTACTCACAGCCTCTGATAGGGTGAGTGCCTACCAAGTGCAAAGAGAAGTCACAGTGCTGCTGGGTAGGCTTCTGGCAGTGCCAAACATGGTTTTGATTTGACTGGTAATTTGGTACCACTTCTTACACCAAGGTCTGTGCTCCTTGCTACACATTTTCATGATTCTATTACAATTCAACCTGCCTTTTTTTTCTCTTAAGTGTGTCAGGAGTCCCTTGGTCACTATTTAATCCTGCAAATGGTCATTTTTAGGCAGATTGCACTATTGCTTTCTCCTCAGCATTACCAGTTTTGGGACAACATATGCATGGTTTGTATGCTCGCTGCTTTCCAGCTGTCCCTAGTTACGAAAGACATTTTACCACAAGAGGCTGTGCACATTTCCCCACAATGAATATTTCAAGATAAAAAGGAGCTCAATGGGATTGACATACCACTCTCCATTGACAAGAGTATGACAATAAGGAAGTAACTAAATTAAGGTTAGTTTATAATCTCGACTTCCACAGCTCTGTACCTGTACACAGAGCACACTATCTCTTGTTCACAGCAGAACAGACACTATATCTGTTCATTAACCTCCCTTATCTATTACTGAAGGCTTGTGAGAACATTTGTTGTCCACATGCTCAAAATCATTTGGACAGCACAAAGCCTACCAAGGGCAAACTAGCCATCTTCACATTTGCTGTTTTGTGGCATATGAGCTACTGGCTATTTATTCTTTCACATGGAGTTATGCAGATGTAGTAGGTATAGCAGTTTGCTTTACTGTTGAAACAAAACAAAATAAACCAACCAACCACCAACAGCATGAACAAGATTTCTCCTAATGTATTGCTGAATAAACTTGTGTTCCAGACATCACACTTAAAGTACTTCTAGAGTATTCAACAGCATCTCTTTCCTTCTCAACACTCAGTGACAACAGGTTTCATATTGTCCTGACTACAACCAAAGGGAAAATCATCTCAAATTATTTAATCAGAAGCATACATAGGGTGTCCTTTTGCAAACTTATTTTAGGTGATACCAACTGCTTTCACAGTCAGCTATGTAGTCACAAAGCAGGCTTTAAATCATACTATCAGCAGACACCAAACAATGGAAACCAACTGAAAATTACAAAGTTTTTTAGCAAGCTGAAAATAAATGAGAGCTACTTGTTACCAAGGCAATGCAACCCTTCTGTGCCCTAGAAGTGACATAATATTGTGATGCTTTAATCACCAAAAAACTCTAACATACTTCATGTCCAACTACAGGAAGGGCTGCTTAAATCAAGGGTTTTTTCAAAATNCAGAAGCTCTGTAGGTAGAAGAACTGGAACACGTGTGCGCTCTCATTTATAAACTGTGGGCCGAGATCAATTGGCCCAATTGGCCACTATTGACCAATCAGTTTGGCAGATAGCCAAACATCACCAAAATAGGCGAATTCACTATGCCTTATACCTCCATAAATGGAGAGAGCATAGGCTGGGCCACACGCTCAGTGTGGGCTTATACAACCTGTTTACTACACAGGCCTTAGCAGGGCCGGGGCCAGGCAGACACCATGGCGCCTTGGCCTTTTGTACCTTTTATGCCTTTTAATGTGTTTAGCCCTGGTTTGGGGAGGAACATGCCTGGGCATGCAAAGCAAAGTGAGGCATAGAATGAGCCTATTTTTTGGGCCTGTGGGCCCTCCACAACACCATCTTCACATTTGCTGTTTTGTGGCATATGAGCTACTGGCTATTTATTCTTTCACATGGAGTTATGCAGATGTAGTAGGTATAGCAGTTTGCTTTACTGTTGAAACAAAACAAAATAAACCAACCAACCACCAACAGCATGAACAAGATTTCTCCTAATGTATTGCTGAATAAACTTGTGTTCCAGACATCACACTTAAAGTACTTCTAGAGTATTCAACAGCATCTCTTTCCTTCTCAACACTCAGTGACAACAGGTTTCATATTGTCCTGACTACAACCAAAGGGAAAATCATCTCAAATTATTTAATCAGAAGCATACATAGGGTGTCCTTTTGCAAACTTATTTTAGGTGATACCAACTGCTTTCACAGTCAGCTACGTAGTCACAAAGCAGACTTTAAATCATACTATCAGCAGACACCAAACAATGGAAACCAACTGAAAATTACAAAGTTTTTTAGCGAGCTGAAAATAAATGAGAGCTACTTGTTACCAAGGCAATGCAACCCTTCTGTGCCCTAGAAGTGACATAATATTGTGATGCTTTAATCACCAAAAATCTCTAACATACTTCATGTCCAACTACAGGAAGGGCTGCTTAAATCAAGGGTTTTTTCAAAATATCTTAAACTGGTGGCTATATCAGTGCATATGTACTGCAAATATGCATGTATTAAAGAAGAAAAACTTATTAAAGCACTAGCCTGTAATATAAGAGAATTGAGATTTGGTAGCCTGTGTTTGTCCCATTTTAATCTTGGACAGTTTCCTGACAACCACATTTACAACAGTATCCAACATTTAAAGATGCAAGCAGATGCCTAGTGAGATTTGCAAAAGCTCCCAAATCAAGTGCCTAACTTCCACAGTTTTATTTTATCCAGCACAAGCTGGAATCAGTGAATAAGCATCCTTTTAACCTCAGCATGTATTAAGTCTATGCTTTCTTTGCCTGTACAGAAATTAAATAAATATATTTTTAAATCTATGTATGTATAACAAATGAACAACCATGATACCCATGAAACATATAATTTCAGTGACCCCAAATGATCAGAGGTAATTGCAAGCAGGCAGCAAGAAGAAAGAACATGTTACATTTTACTCTGTAATTCCCTGTGAAGAGAGTGACTATAAAAGCAATTATTATTGTTTTATTCCTCACTGACAATGAAACTATTCATACATAGCTAAACAACACATTGTCATGTGATATTGGCAGCAGTGACAGTTGACAGACACAATCAGAAAAGGGCCAAGAAGACATTTTTGTTACATGACTGTTTAACGTGGACTTTTAAAGGGAAGAGCAAGTTGAATCAAAGGGAAACAAAGAACAAATGCATATTCTTTCTCATCTGGATTGGTTACAATGGAGAAAAGATTAAATAGTCCCAAGATTTATTTTCTGGATGGAGAACACAAAATTGAGACCTGATGCAAAGCCTTCAAGAAGGAAGTTACAAGATATTTTGTTTGGTATTTAAAATACCTTCCTCTTACTGAGCAATCATATCTGTGTGGTCCTTTCCCTAGAAAACTAGAAGTATTTTGAAAGTTATCTAAGGACAAACTCTGGTAGATGACTCAGCCACTTTCTGCTTTTCCTCATTTGAAATCTAACAGCCTGCCTCCTTGTGTTTCTTCCAGACTTACCATGTGAAATGAAGTTTAAAAAAAAAGCCTCCCACCATTACTAACAGAAGCTCATCTGCAAAATCATAGAAATTCAGGAGTAAAGATTTCCCATGTGATTGTTTGGTACTGATAAGCAATTCTGTTTGCAACTAAATTTGCTTTGCATAGTGCCATGCCACTTGTCCAGGGAACTGAAATCCAGTCTGTACCATGCTTCCTAATATAAATAAAACCTTTTAGTTTTCAGGTGTTTTGGTACCATTGTGAAATTCTGCATCTGTTTCCAAGGATGGATAATATATCTGTGGCACTGTGGCACACCACAGTAAAGCCACAGTATAGCTGATGATCCCTCTGCCCCCTTCATGAACACAAACTCCCCAGAGTTGCAGCTTCCAAACCAACTCTATGTTACCGAGCAGCTGTGATTGGCCACAATTCCCCAGAAACCTATATTATCAGAAACTTATTTCACTCCATGCCAGCTTCTAAGAAACTATTTAATGACATTTTCTTGCTAATCTGTATAGGGCTGGAATAGAAAGTTGTCTTTTTCCTTCTGCTTTTATCTTAGCCCTCTCAGTCCTCTTGGAAAAAACTTCTTTTGAAGATCTACAAGTGAATCCTTTGTACCACTACATGGACACAACTATCCATGATGGATATACAGATTGCAACATCTATTTAAAGAGACAAAAGTTTTGTCTCTCTCTTTCTTGTTTGAAAGGAAAGCAGGGAATATGTTGAAGGCTTATCTTGTAGTTATGTAAGTAGAAAAAGCAATTCACAGAGTGAAAGGCATTGATTTAGAAGCTTTCAACATCCAGCCTGATGGAAACACTAGATTTAGTGGCTAAGGTGGAATTTAGGCTGACTGAATGTCGCCAATAACCTTCAGCAACATAAAGCAATTCTTGGAAGCTAAGTGCTAAATCAACAGCAATGTGTTCTCTGTGATAGCCAAGTAGGATTAAATGTTTCCAGTGTACCAGTATAATTCAGATGATGCTTTAATTTAAGATTAAATCTAAATCACTTGAAAGCAAGATTATCTCTACAGACATATTACTGTATGTTGCATCAAGAGAAGTGTGGACAGCAGGTTGAAAGAAGTGATCCTCCCCCACTACTCTGCATTGGTGAGACCTCACCTGGAGTACTACAACCAGTTCTGGAGCCCCTATTACAAGAAGAATATGGATGTGCTGGAACATGCCCAGAGATGGGCCACGAGGATGGTCAGAGGGTTGGAGCATCTCTCCTATGATGAGAGACTGAAGGAGTTGTGAATCTGAAGGCTCTGAGGTGACCTTTCAGTATCATAAGGGGCCAAGGGGCCTACAAGCTGGGAGGGACGTTTTAGGATGTCAGGTAGTGATAGGAGTATGAGGAATGGAACAAAGATAGAAATGGGTAGATTCAGACTGCATGTTAGGAAGAAGTCCTTCACCAGGAGGGTGGAGAGACCCTGGAACAGGTTGCCCAGGAAGGTGGTGGAAGCCCCATTCCTGGAGATGTTTAAGGCCAGGCTGGATGAGACTCTAAACACCCTGATCTAGTGTGTGGTGTCCATTCTCATGGCAAAGGGGTTGAAATAAGATGATCTTTGTGGTCCCTTCCAATCCTGACTGATTCTATGAATCTACGCACAATCAAAGCTCTGATGATGATTTTGGGTAGATTGTGACTTTGAATGTCTCACTTGTCCCCATTAATCCATCTTCATCTGAATTATTTCTAGCCCTGCAGTCCCTGAACACCTTTTAGAAAATGGCTCAAAACAGCATCTAACCTTCAGATAAGTTTTCCAAGATGAATGTTTGTTTGAGGCATGACACCGAGTATCATTTAGTTCTTTTGTACCCAAACAAGATTCTTTAAGGCTGGAAAGATCTTTAGACTACTACAAAAGGGCATGAGTCACCTTCACATCAAAGACACAGTAATAGAGCCTCTAGTTTGAAAATTTTTAAGATATGACATAAAGTGACCACATATGAGCTTCTCAGCTTCAAAAATTTATTTCATACTTTGTGGTGCCTGCAGAAATATAACAAGGGAACTAACAACAAAGATATCTTTACCACAAAGACAATCAATAATGGTGTCCAAAAAAAAGCTTCACTGAAAAAACATACATTTGGTAGTAAAACATAGTGTATATAACCACTCTCTGGACTCCTCAGCTTTATGTTCCTCATTGATAATGAAACTATCCACACATAGGCTAGTTAAACAGCACATTGTCGTATGATATTAGCAGCAATGACAGTTGACAGACACATTCAGAAAAGGGCCAAGAAGACATTTTTGTTACATAACTCTTTATTGTGGGCTTTTAAAGGGAAGAGCAAGTTGGATCAAAGAGAAATGAAGAACAAATGCATATTCTTTCCCATCTGGGTTGGTTACAATGGAGAAGAGGTTACACAGTCCCAAGATTTATTTTCTGGACTGAGAACACAAAATTAAGACCTGATGCTTAAAACCATTCCCCTTGCCATGTCTCTAGAAATCCTTATGATAAGTCCCTCTCCAGTTTTCTTGTGGGTTCCCTTCAGATATTGGAAGACAACTTTAAGGTCATCCCCAGAAGTCCTCTCTCCTCCAGGCAGAACAACCCCAGCACACTCAGCCTATCCTCACAGTGGAGGTGCTCCATGCTTCGGATCATCTTTGTGGGCCTCTGCTGGACTTGCTCTGTGTCCTTCTTATGAAGGGGACACGAGGATTGGTGGAGTCTTTATTTGAGGTGGAGTCTCACAAGAGCAGAGTAAAGGGGAAGAACCACCTCTCTTGACCTGCTGGTGACGCTCCTCTTGGTGTAGCTAGGATACAGTTTGCCTTCTGGGCTGTATGAGTGCACTGCCACCTCAAGTTGAGCTTCTCAGCAATTAACATCCCCAAGCCTTTTTCTTCACGGCTACACTCCACTCACCCTGCACCCAGCCTGTATTTGTACCTGGGATTGACCTAACACAGATGAAGGACTTTGGAATTTGACTTGTGTTATGAAGGGGGCTAGTTGAATCTGAGTTTGGGATGAAACACAATGATGCTGATGTAAAAGTTATGAAATAATTTATTAATATATACAAAGATAATTCCCCCAAACTTATTTACAACTATCCACACAAATTCTTGGATGCAGTTAGCAGAACTATTTTACAGAATATCTCTGTACAATGAAATTTTGAAAGGTTTTAGAAATGTCTTTGATAGAGAGACTTGCAGTTTAATTCACCGCTTGTGAGGTTAACCAAATTCTTTTAGCAACTTGAATAAAGAATTCAGAATACTCACTAGTCCTCAGTCTTAATGTCTGTATTCCAAAATATAAGCAGGAAAATATTCAGTAGAAGTCCTGTGGTGAATTCCACTTGGGCTGCGATGTGGCTCGGCTGCTGGCACACTGTCTCAGGTGGCTTTATGGACACAGGCAAGGTCTCTCCATGGCTTCTCGGAAGATCATCAGGTGTTCAGCCGGCTGGGCAGAGTAGGATCCAGGCTGGAGGCTAAGGTGACCTGATTCGGTGCACCAGGGGTCAGCGACCCTCTCTGGGCTGGCACGGCAGGCTGAGGTGGCGGGCGAGCGAATGAACAAACAAGCACGCAAGCACTTTATGCACCTCTTTACCCCCTTTTGTAGAACAGTGGCCAAGGCTAATGGTCTCTTTGGCCACCCAATCACCTTCTGGCAATCACCCAAATATACCCAAAAAAGGATGAACCCACAAGCTGTTCTCCTCCAAAATGGGGGCACATGCACCTTGCACATGATAGGGGTGTGGGTCTTATGATACCCCACTTAGGCGACCAGACTAAATCAGACTAGGTTGTTTTGGGTTTCCTTTGTCCTGTTTTTCCCAACTCTGGCTGCAATGCAGACAGGCAGGTAAGCATGTCCGGACAAGACAGGACATGCTCAAGCCCATTTTGTGACCTTTGGGACTCTCCACAACAACTTGTTGAACTTTTCCCACTTCTTAAGCATCTCTTCTATAACTATGCCATCATTTTAAAAGTCAGTGTGACAGTGCCTTACTTTGTCCAAATGCAAGCTATTTGTGTACTTCTACACAGTGACCAGACAAAATTGTCATCTGAGGGTTTTTTAATGGGGTTCAGTTTTGGATGTGTTCTGAAAAGATTTTTTTTTTCTTGGAAGTTGATAAACTGATTAGCTGCCTTTTTACAGGAATTCCATCATGGGAAAATACAATACTGTAGCACTAAGTGCTTTGTAAATTTTTCTAATTGTCTTTTGTGCCCTTAGAACTCCATTATAGAGACCAGAAAAGCTATTAGCAGCAGTGTGTAAAGTAGGTACTGTCTATTATCCTGTGGCCATGATTTAGCAAAGTACTTAAGCCACTTACCCAGCTTTGAGCAAATTGTCTTAAAGTGAATTGGCCAGTGCTGGTTATTGCTAAACATATGCTTCAGTACATTGCTGAAGAGAAATCTAATTATTCATCCATTTGAAAATGAGTACACCATAAGCTCTTTTAGTGTAGCAGGTCGTTCTCTTAACTATCATAGATGCTGTAATTATTCTTTTCTTTCTATGACTGTTTTCTAAGGACCTATAATCATACTCTGTAAAAAGTCTAGCATTTTAACTCCTAGGCCTTCAAGCATTTTGAGTGTGGCTTTCCAACATATCTGGCTGCTGTCTGAAGTGGAATCTGAGATCCCAAAATGCTTTGTTGCCAGAAAAATAGCAGGACAGAGCCAAGTCTGTTCTTAGAAATTGGAGCACAAATTTCCATCCTGTTCATATAGTACTCATAATACCATACTAGAAAGGTCCAGGTCCATAGGAAACACTATGAAATATCTCTTCACTGTCAGTATCCACCATAGCCAAACTGGGAAGAAAACTAAAATGTTTTGAATTGAATAGATTGTCACTGTTTCCTCTATTAAAGGCATGTTGGTCAAAGGAATTGGGCATTTAACATCTTAGTCCTTAATACTTCTTCTGTATATGTAACCTATTGTTTCAATACTAGAGAATGTGGCTTTATTTATGACTGTTGTGTGAATGGACTCAAGTTATGAAGTCACTGAAATTGCTTTGTATAGAAGATTTGCCTGATTTATTTTTAAAAAACTCTCTGAAATTTTCAACTGCCAAAGAGTAAAGCAACAATGTTTTCAGATTTTCTCCAAAAATGTACTGTTCACAGAATATTAGGGACTGGAAGGGACCTCAGAAGATCATCTAGTCCAATTCCCCTGCCAGAACAGCATCATCTAAGGAGGGTCACACAGGAACACATCCAGGTGGGTTTTGAGTGTCTCCAGAGAAGGAGACTGCACAACCTCTCTGGGCAGCCTGTTCCAGTGTTCTGTAATCCTCACAGTGAAAGTTTTTTCCTTATGCTTACGTGGAACCTCCTATACTCCAGTTTGCATCCAATGCCCCTTGTCCTATCATTGGACATCACTGAAAAGAGCCTAGTCTGTCCTCCCAACATTCACTCTTCACATATTTATAAACATTGATGAGGTCACCCCTCAGGGTCCTCTTTTCCAAGCTAAAGACACTCAGATTCCTCAGTCTTTCCACTCCCTTCAGCACATTTGCGGATCTGTACTGGCCTCTTTCGAGCAGCTCCCTGTCCTTCTTGAAACAGACACAATACTCCAGATGCAGCTTCACCAGGGCAGAGGAGGAGGAGAACAGCTCTCAACCTACTGGCCACATCCCTTGTAATACACCCCAGTATGTCATTGGGCTTCTTGGCCACAAGGACACATTGACAGCTTATGGTCATCCTGTTGCCCATCAGGATTCCCAGGTGTTTTTCCCCAGAGCTGCTCTCCAGCAGATCAGCCCCCAACCTATACTGGTACATGGGGTTGTTATTTCCTAGATGCAAGACTCTATACTTGTCCTTATTGAATTCCAAGGACTCACTGGAGCTGCCCAAGACAGAAAACTCTCCATTTACAATTATAGTTTGATATCTGATCTGGGCAGTCACTTAATATTGCTATACTGATTTTGTACTATTCATGTTCCTTGATGTAACCAGGTCAAACAATCCTGCAGAAGCCAGAGTGTAAGAAACAGAGACAATTCTTTTTTATGACATAAGTCATCATGAAATATACAAATCTAATCGAGTCACATGAGATCAGTTATTCATAAATTCATATCAATCAACCTTAATTATATTACTGTCACTCAAACTTGTTATGAGACCTTCCACTACTTTTCACTGACACTGTATCAGATAGACTATGATGAGTCACTTATACCCTTTACTGCTCTTAGATTTTGGTATCAACATCAAAACCTCTAGACCAGCCTCTGTATTTCAATGTAGTTATATCAATGCTTATCTGTCATGATTTAATCCCAGCAGGCACTTAGTAGTAAGATTTCAGATCTCTAAATCTCTAAAAAAAATCTTACAGGTTTCTTTTTACACACTGGCCATTCACATTTTCAAAACCACCTATATATTATAGAAGAAGTTCTTGACATCATTTCATCTGACTAATGAATGCAGCCAGCCCATCAATGTGTTAATAATATAATTTATTTCAGCTGCAACCAGGACAAAATTATTTCTGTTTCAGTAGTAGTCATTCTCTTTCATTTTCAAAAGCATAACATCTCAGTTTTCCTAATGATCTGTTAAAAATACAGGGGGGAATGTTTGATTTTGAGGTATAAATTGGGCCCTTAATTCTGATTTCAAGCAGACCATGTAACTATTTGCAACAAATCTGTCCCTTTCAGGAGCACTGCTGATTGATTTCCTGATTTATTAACTCATTTTAGGGTCTCTCCTAATGTTATGGAAAATGTTAGAAAACAAATTAAGGGATCATATACGGCACCAGTCTGTTAATACAAATGTGAGACTATAAACCACTCTGAGTCAAATTCTTTGGTAACAAATTTGAGGTTAGCTAAGAACAGAGAGAAATGGACAAAGTTTGCTCAGTCTTCATTATTAAGGAAGTGTGGGAGGTTTTTTTGCAGAACGAAACTGAAGAGGTAAGGAGAAGAGAGCTGGAATAATTGATGATATTAAACTGAGTTAGAGAAGGAGATGACTTATTCACAGGTGCTTGTATCTGTAAAACTCTGTCCATTAATTAGGTTGTTCCCTCAAGGAAAAGAACTGCTATTTTGATGTCTCACCTGTGCTAGTTTGAGCCTAGCTGGGGTATTTTAGTGAGAGGAATTAGATTTTAGGCTGTGAAAAGGAAACAATGGTGATGTCTACTTCACTTATAGGCTTGCTGAGATGTATAAAAACAAGAACATGAACAGATAACACAGTTGCTCTCTGGCTCTGCCTGCCTCATTTCTCTCTCTAAACTGCTGTCTGTATGACTAATCTGTTTGCTTCCTAACCACCCTGCCCAATTCTCCAAACTCACCTTGAACATAAGGCAAAGTCTGGGAAAAGGTAGAGGGATGGAAAGGAGGTGGAAGGGTGGTTGGGAGCCCCTCATGGAGACTCTGTCTTCTGGGAGGGCTGTTGTGTTTCTGTATTACATTTTTAACTTGTATATTACTGTATACAGCTGTATATATTGTAAATATCTGCTTGTATATTGTGCTAAGCTGTAAATACAGCTTCATTCTTTAATTTCTAGTCACTGAGTTTAGTCTGGGTGATTTTCTTAAGTGTGGGGGGACAGGTAACACCCAAACCATCACATCCTTATTTTGACTCCCAATGTGGGTCTAATTAAATTTGATTGATTGTTAATTAAGTCTGGAAATTAAGATGAAGCTATTTTACATTTTTTCTGCAGTGGCATGACTGATTTTTATATGGTGGCTTCATAGGTATAAAGTTGCCCAAGTAGTTTCCCTTCTCTTTAATATACTGTGGAGGAAGATTGAAGGAATGTTTTGGTTTTTTTTTTTTTAATTTCAGAGAGCATCTTCTTGGCTGGGTTGGCTTTCATATTACTGATGCTGTTACCAAATCTGGTTTTAGTAAGTCAGAAAAAAAATACAACTGCTGGAACAGCTTTAATGCGAGTAATTCTGCCTAGAATGGACCTGCCAAATCCCTGTAGTAAATTTTATTATACAAGACCTTATAGTGGCTTTCCAGTATCTGAAGGGAGCCTACAGGAAGGCTGGGGAGGGACTATTTACAAGGTCTTGTAATGTCAGGACAAGGGGTAATGGGTTTAAACTGGAAGAGGGGAGATTTAGACTGGATGTTAGGAGGAAGTTCTTTACAGTGAGGGTGGCAAGACACTGGAACGGGTTGCCCAGGGAGGTTGTGGATGCATCCTCCCTGGAGGCGTTTAAGGCCAGGCTGGATGAGTCCTTGAGCAACCTGCTCTAGTGGGAGGTGTCCCTGCCTATGGCAGAGAGTTGGAGCTGGATGATCCTTGAAGTCCCTTCCAACCTAAACCATTCTATGATTCTATGATTCTATAACCCGAGTTTGTGATGGTGGTGACCACATGGTAATTGGCTGGTAACGTGTGTGGAGAGGTGCAGGGGTGCAGAGAGAGCTGCAGTGTGGTCCAGAGAGAGAGAGAGCTGGGGAGTGGTCCAGAGAGAGAGAGGAACAGGAAGTCCCCCTGCTTTTATGGGACAGGAAGGGGGGAGTGGGCTACCCAGCACCTGGTGGTGTTCAGACCCACCCTTGGGGAGGGGTCAAGACCACCTGAGGTCAAGTGTCGAGTTCAGGGACACTCCTCCTGGAGTGTTAACCATATACAACATTGATGCACAGCTGGAGAGAATTCCAGTGAAGGTGCGGCACGTAGACGCACACATGTGTAGAAGCGGAGCTACTGAGGAGCACCAACACAACCAGCAGGCAGAACAAGCTGCTAAAAATTTCTCAATCTGACACAAACTCTGATCTTGACCTTGATTGGAAACACTGAGATGAACTGTTCTTAGCTCGGTGGGCCCATGATTCATCTGGACATCAAGGCACAGATGCAATCTACCAATGGCATGTGATAGGTCAGTTGATTTATCCATGGATGCTATCACCCATGTCATACATGACAGTGACATCTGTGCTGCTATTAAGCAGGCTAAGCAAATCAAGCCCTTATGGTGTGGTGATTGGTGGTCAAATTACAAGTGTGGTGAATCATGGCAGATTGACTATATCACTTTACCTCAATCTCATTCTGGCAAGCAGTATGTGCTAATGATGGTAGAGGCCAGCACCAGATGGCTGGAAACCTATCCAGTTCCACATGCTACTGCACATAACACCATTCTTGGCTTGGAAAGACAAATCATGTGGAGACATGGAACTCCAGAGAGAATTGAATCAGACAATGGTACTCATTTCAAGAACAATCTTGTAGAAAAATGGGCCGAAGAGCACGGCATTGAGTTGAAGGGTGGTGTAGTGGCTTGGGTGTTCCCCGCCCCCCACACTTCAGAAATCACCCAGACTCAGCCGGCTCTGGAAATATGAGTGAAGCTTATTATTTACAGCTAGCACAATATACAGATATTTACAGTATATACAGTTATATACAGAAATATACAGGGTAAAAGGTAATACAGAAACACAACTCCCCTCCCAGAAACCTGAGTCCCTAGGAGGGGGCTCTCAACCACCCCTTCACCTTCCCTCTACCCCTCTCAACCTTACTCCAGTCCCAAGGAAGAAGTTCGGTTAGGCGGTTAGGAAGCAAACTGGATTAGTCCAAAATGGAGGGTGATGTTAGAGAGTAAGATGCAGCTCAGCCAGTTCCCCACCAGAAGTGAGAGAAGATCCCCTTATCTATGTTTTGCTTTTATTCTTATACATCTCAGCAAGCCTATGAGGGAAATAGACATCACCACTGTTTTCCTTTCACAGCCTGTAATCTAGTTCTTCTCACCAAATCATTCTAGCTAGCTTCAAACTAGCTCAGGTGGTTGGGAGCCCCTCCTGGGGACTCTTGTTTCTGGGAAAGGTGTTGTATTTCTGTGTTATTTTTTTTAACTTGTATATTTCTGTATATAGCTGTATATATTTTAAATATCTGCTTTTATATTGTGCTAAGCTGTAAATATAGCTTCATTCTTTAATTTCTAGCTGCTGAGTCTAGTCTGGGTGATTTTCTTAAGTTGGGGGGGAAGGGGGAGCGGGTAACCATCACACTCACCATAATGTTCAGCTCAGAAAAGTAGAAGCACTCAGCTAAAATATTTCTGTTTGGTTTAGGTACACACTGTTGAATTTCTGACTGGAGTGAACATGTAAAACACATACAGGGTTAAACCTCTTCTTCTACACAGCCTTCTTGAGAAATTTCTAACAAGAAATAAACAGTATTCAGCTGCTGCCTTCCTAGTGTGTTATAGTCTCTTTCACACATTATTAAATTGATCCTGAGTCTAAGTTTGTTGTAAAATAATTATTGTGTCAGTGGTTCTAGGGGGAAAAAAAGAAATAGCATTTAAATTTTTATCACTTTAGTTGAAAACTATCTCATAAAATATGCAGCAGTGTGCTAGTTTGAAGCTAGCTAGAATGTTTTGGTGAGAAGAGCTAGATCATAGGCTGTGAAATGAAAACAATGATGAGGTCTACTTCCCTCACAGTCTTGCTGAGATGTGTAAAGAAGAAAAGCAAAACAAAAGATAAAGTCACTTTGCTTGGGCACTTCGTGCTGGGCTGTTCTCTCAGCTCTTTGCCTGCTGGGGAAGCTGAGGCTGCTGGCTGAACTCCATCTTGCTTTCTAACCTCATCCTCCATTTGCTTTGCTGATTTCACCTTTGCTTCTTAATCCTCTTGGCCGAACCTCCATTATTCCTTGGGACTGGGGTAAGGCTGAGAGGGGTAGGGGGAAGGTGAGGGGGTGGTTGAGAGCCCCTCCTGGGGACTCAGGTTTCTGGGAGGGCTGTTGTGTTTCTGTATTACCTTTTACCTTGTATATTTCTGTATATATAACTGTATATACTGTAAATATCTGCTTGTAAATTGTGCCAGCTGTAAATATAAGCTTCATTCAAATTTCCAGAGCCGGCTGAGTCTAGTCTGGGTGATTTCTAAAGTGTGGGGGGCGGGGGACACCCAAACCATCACAAGCAGCATCTCTTTTACTTTCAATATTTAGATGGCTTCTGAGAGACCTTACTAAATCTTTAAAAGACTTGTGAGATAGTGGCTTTGACTGAACCGCCTTACAGGAAAGTGTGTGGTCTTCCACATTCCAACACTAATCTGCTTTAAAATCTTTGCCAGGGCACTTAACCTTTTTGAACTACTTTCTCCCAAATCCTATGCTAAAAATCCAGCTGAGGAAGAAAAAAATCTCAAACACAGCTTTTACCAGATTGTTCCTTATTAAGGTGAATGTATGCTTCATTCTCACAGAAATCCTACTGGAGACAAAAGCCATAAGGAACGCAGAGAAGTAGCTGATAGCTCCACAGCAACACACAGGCTCTTACACAACAAGTATTTTGACTCAAACTCACTGCACAGATTTCCATAAAGATGAGTTAACCATATCAGAGTGCGATAGACACAAGCTCTGGTGCTTATGTTATTCACACTCAGACCTGAGATGTTCAGGCTAGCCCTGGAAAAAATCACACTGCCTTCACTAATACAATAGTAAACTTCTTTATGTATTAGCTGGAGCCTTTCTGAAGATAACTCATAAGTATCTCTATATTCTCCCGGGTTTGCCCTGTTTGCCCTGTTCCGCCTGTATCTCTGTTGCACAGCTTCCATTTCAAGGTGTGTGCTGCCACAGGGAACAGGCTCTCCACAATATCAGCCCTACCTCTGCAACATACTATTCAGTCCAAACGTTTGTAACAGTTTAGATTATTTTTTAAATCTGGTTTCTGTCTACTAGCTTGTTTTAAATGGTTTACTGTCATGGGTTTACTAAAGATAGGCGACAGAAATTAAACTCTCAGATCAAATTGGAGAGAAAATACAGAATTGTATTTAGAGAGAGAGAAATACAGTGATAGATCTTACAAAGCGATTTCCCCACCCATGGCAAACCCCCTTGAAGTTTCCCCATCCCCAGAAAAACTAAATCTACCTTCCCCAGTGCTCCAATCCTCCCCCCCACCGCCTCCAGCCAGCCAGGAGGCCTACTGCTTACATGTTCCCGATAGATTGGGTCCTGCCACACACTCAGGGCAGGAGGAGGAGGAAAAGAAAGGAGAACGAACTGACCTTGTTGTGAGTCTATAAGGACATAGCAGAATTATGGGATTGAATAACAATCTTCTAGTCCCCAGAAAACTTTTTTTTAACCCTATAGCCTCAACCTGGGACATTTACATATCTCAAAGTTTACAGGAATTTGATAAAAATATTTTAAAATGCCCACAGAATAATGTGACATTTCATTTATCATTTATCAGATACTAGATTTCCTCCCTTAGGGCCTCTTTGTCCAGTGAGACACTTTAAGTAACTTGTTTAAGGATTGTTTTGTGTTAGCACATTTCAAGAGGAAAGGAACTCTGACTCACTTAAAGTTCACAGATGTCTGTAAAGTTTCCAAAGCATCATACTTCTATATATGGTATTTGGGTGCTTAATAATATAAGCTTAAGTATTTGAGTGTGCAAGAGTTAAAGTTATGATGAGATGGTCACCACCAAAAAAAAAATAAATTAACCTTTTCATAGATTCCAAGAGACATTTCCTTCTCAATTAATTTCTTTCCTGGGAAAAATCCTTTCAAGGGAAACATGAAAAAGTATTTTTCAGTCTTACTACTCTTTTTGTTATGGATGTTGTTACAATAATAATTGTTGCTTCAATTATAGCACTACTAATATTGATAGTAGTAGTATTAGCAATTGCAAGAATAAGGGCTTACCCTTACAAATGTTTTTGCTGTCTCATCACAATGAAAAAGTAACTCTGCATTTTGGACAACATTTCTGCTACTGTAAGCACACCCAGATTACACAAAAAGTCAGCAGATTTCACTACACCTGATAGAGCAGGTCCAGAGGAGAGCCTTGCAAATTATCAGGGTGTTGGAATACCTCTCCTATGAAGACAGGCAGAGGGAGATGGGGTCCTTCAGCCTAGAGAAGAGAAGGCTCCCAGTACCTGAAGGGTGCCTGCAAGAAGGATGGAGAGACACTCTTTACAAAGCCTTGAAGTGATAGGATGAGGTGCAACGGTTTCAAACTAGAGAAGAGTAGATTTAGACTGGATGTTAGGAACAAGGTCTTTAACATGAAGGTAGTGGAATACCAGAAGAGGTTGCTTAATTGAGGTAACTGAGGCCTGATCCATGGAGATATTCAAGGTGAGTCTCAATAGGGCAGCGGGCAACCTGATCTAGTTGACAGTGACCCTGCTCACTGCAGATGGGGTTGGACTAGATGACCTTTGGCAGTCCCTTCCAACCCAGACCATTCCGTGATTCTATGATTCTATGACCATGCATTTTGCCACTGTGGTCAGTGCTGGTGTTCATGAACTTGTATTTGTCATCAGCAAAAAAAAAGCTATTTTTTCATTAATACTTTTTTACTCAACCAAGAACTTATCCAGGTGTGTACCTGGTTGGCATATGAATCCTATTCACCGTGCTATAAGGACAGTCACAATAGACCGTATAAGCAGATAGTGTATCTCAGGAGCTGCAGTATGTAAAAAAGAGAGGGAAACAACTGGAGACATCAGCAGTTCAATGTGCTCTTAAAAACACACAAGTTTGTCAGAGTTCTAAAGTACCCCAAAAGGGTAATCCAAAGTATACTTGCCGCATTCAAATCTCTCTGGAGGCTTATTGGTGACTGAAGCACTGAAGAAGACTCAAATAAACATCCTTGGACTAGAAATGAAGTGCCTGAGTCCGAGTTGTCAGAATGAGCTATCTGAAGTCTAATGTCCTCTCCTGTGGAATAACTGACCATAGCTTTATTTTGGCGGGGAAGTTGCTGCCACCTGTCTTTATTAGGATTTAATCAGTCTTTACCCTGTTTCCTGACTGCCTTAACTAGTTAAAGTCTCTTGTTTGTAAGTTTAATTTCCTGCTTCAGAACAGCCTGCAGGACAAGAAATCCATTTACATTCCTGCTTCCAATTGCATGTGAGCATTTTAGGCCTTCCACAATCTCCACCAGTATAATAAACACATCCTGTGCATTTATATAATGCTTAGCTCAAACATTGATACTTAAATGTGTACAACTGAAAATGTACATTTCCAGGAAGGCTGGATAATTCATTTAAAAATTATTCTATAGAAGCCATGCATGAAGAATTTTGAAGTTCCTTCTGTTTTGCACAGCTCCAAAAAAGCTTCTTGTTTCTGAAAAATGTGTATTTTATACCTATCTCAATTTCTTGACGAATTATTGGTTTATGATGAAAAACGTTTTTAGTGCAAAGTTGACAGGAAGATTACAATTTGGGTGGCATCTTTGAAAATTACTTCAGTGTTTTGTCAATTTCAAATAATCAATGCTATATGTTTTACTTATCCCAAAGTTTCATTTATAATCAAAAGGAGGAGGGGTTACAGTATCACAGTATCACAGTATCACCAAGGTTGGAAGAGACCTCACAGATCATCAAGTCCAACCCTTTACCACAGAGCTCAAGGCTAGACCATGGCACCAAGTGCCACGTCCAACCTTGCCTTGAACAGCTCCAGGGACGGCGACTCCACCACCTCCCTGGGCAGCCCATTCCAGTGTCCAATGACTCTCTCAGTGAAGAACTTTCTCCTCACCTCGAGCCTAAACTTCCCCCGGCGCAGCTTGAGGCTGTGTCCTCTTGTTCTGGTGCTGGCCACCTGAGAGAAGAGAGCAACCTCCCCCTGGCCACAACCACCCCTCAGGTAGTTGTAGACAGCAATAAGGTCACCCCTGAGTCTCCTCTTCTCCAGACTAAACAATCCCAGCTCCCTCAGCCTCTCCTCGTAGGGCTTGTGCTCGAGGCCTCTCACCAGCCTCATCGCCCTTCTCTGGACACGCTCAAGCATCTCGATGTCCCTTCTAAACTGGGGGGCCCAGAACTGAACACAGTACTCAAGGTGTGGTCTAACCAGTGCAGAGTACAGGGGCAGAATGACCTCCCTGCTCCTGCTGAGCAGGAGGTTCCCACTTTTTTTGTTTTCTAGAAGTAACTCTAATGTACTTTAGCTTTCTATAGAGGACATTGACTTTTCATATAGATTTCAAAAGAAAAAAAGATCCTATACTGAATTCCTGCTCCAAGCTCAGCAGGAGAGAGGCTCCCTCCTGTGGACTGTAAGGCGTGCATAACTTTTCACTGACACATAAAAAATCCCCTACAGAAGTAAACCATGCTTTATGTAGTTATAAACTCGTTTCATTTTTTTGAGGTATTCAAGAGAATAGGATATTTGGACCAAAAAAAACCTATTATCAAAATCTTTGAGATTAAGAAATCTGGGCATTAAATTTACAGTGAAATCCCAGCAGAATCTCTTGCAAATTTATTTCTCCCTTTCTTTGAAAAGATTGGTCTAGAAAATTTACTAAAGGACGATGTGTGCAAATGTTCTAAGAACAGGTCAAGCAGGTTTGAAGAAATTGATGAAAAAACAGAGTGACAAAAGAATTTCCACTTCAGAATATTTCCCATTTAAGGCACCATTAATTAAATATGTTAAATGCATTTATAAGTAGCTGCAAACAAACAGCTGTATTAGTATGAAAGAACTCACATGAAAGATACTGAACTCATGCTTGCTGATTTCAATACGCTTGTATCTTGTTCTGTTGTGGAGGGCCTGTAGGCCCGAAAATAGGCTCGCTTATGCCTTGCCCTGCCTGGACATGTTTTTGTGCCCAAACGAGAGGTAAACACATTAAATGGATAAAAGGGGCACAATAGGCCTGGTGCCATAAAGTCTGACCTGCCCAGGCCCAGGTTGTATAAGGTGGTTGTAAACATGTTGTGTAAGGCCCACTGCCCGGCTTCTGCCTGCCTAGTGTAAGGCCCGTGTGATTCCTGTATTTGGGAGGTCCAGGCCTGTGGCTTTTGTCTATTATGGTATTGTTTGGCTGACTGTCATAACCTGATCGATCATTCTAGTGTCCAAAGGGCCATTAATCTCAGCCCACATTTGATAAACAGAGGCATACAGGTAAACAAAGTGCTCAGACTCCGTTGCTCACGCTCAGGACTACCCCGATCGCTCAGGTTCAGGCACACTCGCTCATTATTAGATTCAGACTCACCAGCACTGCTTATGCCTATCTGCTTTGCAGCTATTATGGAGATAGTACCTCCCATAGTCTCCCAGCCAGCTGTGCACACTTGCACACCACTGATGTGAGGTATCAGGACCAGATCCAGTATTGCCTGCCTTTACCTACGGAGCTCAGACTCCTGAGCAGCCATGCACCTTATCGCACACCTGCTGTCTTATCACTGCCTGGTAAGCGCCACTGCCGCTGAGTTAACCAGGAGCAGACTCCACTTGTCTGCACGCGATCGGCCTGATAGTCAGCGTGAGACCGTCCTCAGACTGCACAGCATCGTACTCCTCTGCACCAGAGGTCCTGCCAACAGTCCCCGGACAGAGTGTCCAGAAGAAACCAAGAGACAAGGGCAGAGATTGCATGCTTCACCAGGAGAACAAGGTCAGAGACTGTTCATCTCCCCAGAATCCAAGAAGATTCTCCTTTCCCCAGAAGCCAGGAAGATTCCAGGCTCAAAGTCCATGGGCAAAGACTCCCTTGAAGTTTGGACACTAGCAATAGGCTGTGACATAGCCCCGGTGGGTGACTGATAATTAATAGGAAATTCTAAGTAAATGCTTTAATGCCTCTGTAATTTCTATTGCCTCTGCCATAGAGCAGAAAGAGCTTTCAGCCCACTCTGCTGGGCAAATAGTATATAGACCCCAAGCAGCATTAAGCTGCGGGGAAACTCCTCTCTCTGTTTATAGTTTGAATGTATGCTAGATATTGTAATAGTTACTGTTCTGATATATTTCCCAGAATGTCTTTCATGACTGTGTAGAATCCTTTTAATATTAAATACAGTGGTTGGGGGTGGTGAGAGTTCAGAATATTGAAGTTAATAAATATTCCTTATATTGCACATGCACCTGTACAAGGCGTACTCCTCTGTGAACACACAATGGGCTCAGATGGAGAACTTTCCTTCTGCAGAGGAGTGAAGCAAGTATTTCTGCTGTCCTGTGGACATCTCAGACTAGCACTTGCAAGTGTGCAGGGAGTGAATGCCTCTCTCCTTTATCCCAGCTGGAGCAGTGTGATGTGAGAGTGACCAATCAAAAGATCCTTCTCCTGTTACTTTATATTGGTCTGTGTCTTGTTAATGGAGCAGACAGTTACTTGTGTTCTAACAGTAGCTGACACTTGGAAAATAAGATCCATAGTGAAAAGACAAACTGAAGTAGTTCAGGATAATGCCAAAAGACCATATTTATACTTGCTTGGCACAAGCAAAAGGGAGGCTTCCTAAAATGAAAGGGGAAGTATCTGTTCAGACTCAACTTCATTTGCTTATAAATGAGTGTTAGGAGAATGTACAAGTTGAACTACAGGAAGATTCATTCAGCTCTGCTTTCCTCACTCAGCTGAGAATACGTGCAACTGAGAAAATGCATTACTCCTGGTATTAAGTACTACTTTGAGCAATATGAAGCTGGATTTAATTTATCATTAAAATTTAGCATTTTAAAGTTTTCTCATTACTTATGACAGAGAAACAATTAGGTCTTTTAAGATCAGGAACCCTGCCTTATCACAGAAAAGGTGTGACAGACAGAACTGAAGTGTAAGATAGTACAACATTATCATTTTTATCCAAGGTTTAAAGGGTTTTTGTTTCAAAAAAAGGAGTGCAAATAAAGCTGTGAAGCTTTGTTGCACTTTTTCTCTCTGCTGAGGCTGAGAATAGAGGTCTCTTACAAAGATTTGTGAAAACTACCCTGGTCAATTACAAATTGTCCTCATGGTCTCATCTGATCTCTCACAAACAGCTTCATGCAACGTAACAATAAATTTCAGTCCCTGAAGGACCAATACTGGGATATGAGCTAAGATTGTAAATTCCTTAAATAGTCAGTCTTAGACAGTTTTGATTTCCCCCTTCTCTTGCCTCAGCCTTGGCCACCTCTTTGCTCTACCCTAGACACAAGATGCAGCTTCTGTAGTATCCTTTTCTGGAAGTGTATGGTAGAGGAGCTGTGATTGACTTTTGAATCTCAACAATTTCTATATTGATTTTCCTAACAGTATTTCATCTTTTGTAAATCACATCCTTAAACAGCACATGGCAATATTTGACTAGTCTCAAACTTTTCATGAAAACAGCAAATGCTAAAAATGGTTGTAGTAGAGAAGGATCATGACTCATGACTGCATGCCATTTCTTCCAGAGCACTTTTTGTGCCACGGTCACTTACAGACCTGTATTTGCCTGAAAAGCTCTTTTGTTTTGCTTGGCAGTGCACTGTTTTTCCTTTTATATGACACACATTGAATAATGAACATATGCACTTACAAATTTATTGATACAATCTTGGTATTGTCTTTCTGTCCCCACAGGCTCCTCCCTGGCCCTCCTTTGAGCTTCTTCTAATTTTAATCTTCTATTTTTTAACTGCAGTTTCATTAACAATATAGCAGTACATGTGCAAGTCAAACTCTGTTACAGCTAATTGAGATTTCTCATTGGCACAGTTTTGGATTGTTTGCTTCACTTTTTTTACTTTACAATTACGAAGCTAAGTAAATAATTCTCAACACAGTTAAAAATTGTAACTAGGCAACATGCAAATTGGTATTAGCTCATACATCCCAGATAACACTTGTAAAATATTTTTTTTATTAATCAACTGCAAGACAATTAGCATTTCTGTGACTGTCAGATAATAGTTTAAAAATCTTTTAGTATGAGATTAAATTGGTGTTTAAATTGCCCTCATGCTTTGGTTTTCAAAAAAGCACAGCTTAGCTTTCCCAACAGAAATTCTCCTGAGTAGGTTTGAAATGCCTAGAACAAGAATCTGTTAACAAAAAGTATGTAGTTTTCTGCCTTGTCATCTTCCTTTATGTTAATTACTTAGGTATGTGAAACAAAAATAATTTCTTCTTTTATGAGTATAAAAACCAAAACCCTTGACAGAGTGTGCACCTCTGTTCATATTCAAATCAGCTGTTTTAAAAAAAAAAATTGGGCTGCAGCAGTCTATTTTTAGTTCATACCCCACAAAGAGTCATCTTTCTACGCCTTTACCAACAAAATCAATTGGAGAGAGATATGGATTTTCTCTTGCTGTCTTGAAAAAAACCGTACAATTCAACTATCATTCAAAAAGATTGGACATCTTCTTGTAAGAACAAGAAAGCAATTGTTTGTTTTATACCAAAAGAAAGTCCTAAGTAATCAATATTTTAAGGCAAGTAAATCTTCAGGAATAAGCCAAGTAATTAAAGTACTCGGCCTCCTCTCTTTATTTGTAAATAATAGCTCCCCTTCAGATACACATGTTGTTACTGTGGCTAAAGCTAAAGCAGGCATCAGGCCAAAGAGAGTCTAAAGCACTATAAATTAGAACACAAAATCATAGCCAACAACAGAAGAGTTACTGGCAATAACAAGTGTAATTTCAGTTAATATTGCTATCCCACCAGCAAAACTATATAGAACAGCAAAATTAGTTGGTTTAAGGATAGTGCTAATATACATTAAGACAGAAAAAACAATTCCTTTTAGAACTCTTCCTGGTAAATGCTACATATGATATGGAGATTTTTATGCATATAATTTTGAGAGAGCTCCTTTAAGATTTCACACATGTAATAATACCGAGTTGTCTCTCTGGTTTATATTACATTACAAAAAAATGTTGTGAGACTACAAAAAAAATAGTACACTTCAATTACTATCCATAAGAATATAATCAGTTTTGTGATTTATGGTTTCTTATTGACAGTCAAGTTAGATATTGTGAATCTAACCTTGTGGTTATCCCCAGATGACAAGAAAAATACACACAGAACATTTATACTCAACATTTTTTGGCAAAGCCATTTTAATTCCTCACTTTTAGTTTCTTCATACATAGTTTCTCTTCCTCCTCTCCAATTTTATTTGGGGAATAAAAATGTACTTGCAAGATTAATGGTACAGCATCAAAGTCTTACTTTCTCTGGAGTTTGCTGCTGAGATTGGATAATCCTCCATTTGAGGCATTTTGACAATTCACCTTAATTCACTCAGGTTCATACAAGGTTACTTCAGTTGTATGTACTGATCAAAATTGGAAGTTCTTATCATATCGCCAGGCATATGAGTCATTTTGCAATATTTTGGAATAGCCATCCACTGCCCTGTGCTGGTTCTCCTTCCATTGTTTGTTCTCTTGCTTCTTGCAGTTGAAAAGTTCCTCTGCCCTTAATTTTTACTCCGAGCCATCCCATTGCAAATTTTTCTTTATTTATTACCAAATTTCTGTTGGCCTGGCCAAAACAGTACATATTCTACACATGTATTAGTTCTGACATTTCCCTAACCGAAAATCCTGGAATTTATAACCCTGTTGTTCTTCCCCTGTAGTCCTTTTAATTTCGGCTGAAAACTCTAATTTACATCATCCGTCAATCATAACAGTACTTTTACACCAGTTACTAATTCACAAGGCAACAGACCTTTCAGTAATGGAAACTGTCTCCTGTGATTAGATGTGGTGATTTCAGATCCTCTTTCCTCTGACAGGTTCACAGAAAAGTGTTAAGAAAGGGGAGAAGTAAAATCCAGGGAGCACAGTCTCCAGTCCTAATACTATGTACATTCTTGCCTTTTTTCACTCCTCAACAACAAAGTCAGAAAAAAAAACCAAACACACCAGTTTCTCAGTTCTCAGATCTTGGTTGCTCTTCTACTCCATTTGAAGCTTCTCATGCCTGCTGGTCTTCCATTTACAAAATAAAAAACACCAAAATCGCGGCATCCTACCTTGTGATTGAATCCGGACCTGCAAAGACGGAAGAGTCACATGCAAACTATGCAATATTCTTGTGAGCCACACTGTGAACACAACCTGCAAGAACTCACTCCCAGCATTCCTTTTTTGGGAAGTTCAGAGGACTGCTATTCTGTTGTAAACTTTGTACAGACTGAAAAGAGGTAAAAACTGATAAAAGCTAGCTAGTCAACAACTTCCAGGGAAGGAGACTGTATACAAACCCAAACGAGTGCAGAAAATCCTACAGGCGCTGTGCAGTAGCATAGGAAGAACAAAGAGCAGCAGATCAGAAAATCCTGAGGAAGAACTGTGTGTATAATACTACTAGCATGGATTTGAAATATCTTTACAATGTCTTTACCTGATTTTCCTAAAATGTGCCTGACAACAAGAGAGTGGTTCCTCTGATTTCAGAGAGGATAGTTTCATTTTTACTGCAGTGATTCCTAGCCTAAACCGCTTTAAAAAATAAACAAAGGCTAAGCATCCAGTCTCTACCTTGCTATCACTTTAGTTTGCCTCCAGCACTGCAACACAAGCAGTTACTTGGTAGTGACAATGCTGCTAATCGTTATATTTTCTTTACTATCTAGTGCTTGCACCAAATAGAGGCCTATTTGAAAACTATTTAAAAAGATTTATTGAATTATTTGAATTGAGGTTTTTCCTATTTCCCATTGGTATTTCAAGCAAGATGGTATCTTTCAATCTTTAAAGGTATCATTGACTTGGATCATTTTATCCCACCTGTGACACACTACAGGATATTTCTGTGAACTGAAGCAATTCCTACAGATGAATGACCAAAGGGACCTTTCCATAATTCTCTGTAGAAGCCATATACCTTTGTGAGAGATTTTTAAACCAATCATGATTACCTCATCTCAAATGCACCTCATAGAGACTAAACTTAAAGTGAAAAGCTTTCCTGATGGTCATAGTTTAAGCTCACGTCTTTCAATCCATTATTTTCTTGACATGCAATTAATGTCTTTATTTCAGTCATGATTTATCACTGCTACTTCAGTGTAAAAGAATTATAGCATTGCTGCTCAAAATAAATCATGCAGCAATCTTCTCACCCTCAGTTGATTCCAGGACACACAATCCAACCATTAGTTAACAGCCATCATATTTTATCCTTATTCCTTCTGAAGTGTTGAGCTTGTGTGAAAATCTCTTTCTAGAGCTGCATGCTCTCCAATGGCTCATAATATTTCTTCTCTTCTTTAACTTCCATGTCGTATTAAAAGGATACTTCAGTCTATGTTCTTCAGGCCTCAACCCTATAGCATTTATCAGCAAGTAAACCTGCAATTTGTTAGGGAAATTGTTTCTCTATCAGTTTGGTCTTAGCAGGAGAGAAGACCTCACTATAGAATTTTCCAGTTCTGGAGAATATAATGCAGTGATACAAGACACACAAATTCACTAGTACTTTATGAATCTCCATTTCAGTTTTTAGCATGGTAGCCTCAGTTCAATCTTCATTCTTTCTTACATTAAAACAGCTTTCTTAAAATTTTCAGTGTCCTGTGTGACCAAGAAGAAAATGTAATTTTTCTTTATTGTCTCTTAAAAAGGGGCAAACTGAAAATAAGGTCTTCACATACAAAGAAACATAAACAAAAGTAAAGAGGAGAGTAAGCCTCACAGAACTTAATTACAATGTTTCCATGTTGAAGTCAAGTGCACATTTTCCCAAAAATGTCAGTAGCAGAATCATAGAATAGAATCACAGAATCATAGAATCAATCAGGTTGGAAGAGACCTCCAAGATTATCCATTCCAGTCTATCACCCAGCCCTATCCAGTCAACTAGACTATGGCACTAAGGGCCTCATCCAGTCTTTTCTTGAACACTTCCAGGAACGGTGACTCCACCACCTCCAGGGGCAGCCCATTCCAATGGCAAATCTCTCACTCTGTGAGGAACGTTCCCGAAACATCCAAACTATACCTCCCCTGGCACAACTTGAGATTGTGTCCCCCTTGTTCTGTTGCTGGTTGTCTGGGAGAAGAGACCAACCCCCACCTGGCTACAACCTCCCTTCCAGTAATTGTAGACAGCAATGAGGTCACCTCTGAGCCTCCTCTTCTCCAGGCTAAACAACCCCAGCTCCCTCAGCCTCTCCTCATAGGGTTTGTGTTCCAGGCCTTTCACCAGCTTTGTTGCCCTTCTCTGGACATGTTCCAGTACCTCAACATCTCTCTTGAATTGAGGAGCCCAGAACTGGACACAGTACTCAAGGTGTGGCCTGACCAGTGTTGAGTACAGGGGAAGAATAACCTCCCTTGTCCTACTGGTCACACTGTTCCTGATATAGGCCAGGATGCCTTTGGCTCTCTTGGCTACCTGGGCACACTGCTGGCTCATGTTCAGCCTACTATCTATCAGTGCCCCCAGGTCCCTTTCTTCCTGGCTGCTCTCCAGCCACTCTGTCCCCAGCCTGTAGTGCTGCTTGGAGTTGTTGTGGCCAAAGTGCAGAATCCTGCACTTGGCCTTGTTAAATCTCATCCCATTGGCCTCTGTCCACCCATCTAGCGTGTCTAGGCCCCTCTGCAGGGCTCTCCTACCTTCCAGCAGATCAACATCTGCTCCTAGCTTGGTGTTATCTGCAAACTTACTGATGGTGGACTCAATCCCCTCGTCCAGATCATCAATAAAGATGTTCAACAGGTTGATCTAGACAAAAAAATGTCCTTGACTGCTTATATTGCTCTTCAGAATAATATTCCAGTTTAAATTGCCCATTCAGATATAGGGTTTTTGCAGCAGCAGCAAGAAATCAATTATCAATGGCATGTCTAGGGATCAATTAAATTTCATCAATTTCAGAAGAAGTACAGCTCAAATAAGAATAGCCAGACTCGATTGAAAGTATGGACAGACTGGTTTATTTCAATAAAATTAATAAGCCCATTACCAAAACCAAAAGAAACAGATTTGGTGGATGCCAAGGCAATATTCATTCTTGCTGTATCTCCATTACTGTGGTGGCTTCACATCAGGGAGATATTTGGCCAGATTAGCTCAGATTTTCAGGTGGTGCTTTATCCCATTATCCTATTTGGCATTATTGTCTGAAGTTGATGAAAAAGAATGAAATCCAATGGGTGCTACCACAGTAACTCAGAATAATCTAAAGTGTACAAAAGAAGGAAATACCTGTAGTTACAATTTTCATTTAGCTCAGAATTAAACAGGATGCTATAGAGACCAAACAGAACATTTCTATAGCTTAGCTAAAAGATTCCACAAGCAAAGGAAGCAACAACATCCAAAGCTCCTGTTAGTATTAAAATCATACTTCAGAAACACAATGCATAGCAAGGACCAGTCCACTGGCACAGCAAACTTCTACTGGTTAGATCTAGTGTCTGGATTAACAGATGGCAGATACCGTCATACCAATAAATATACATGAATTCATTATGCAACAAAGAAGCAAAGGGTAGGGAGGACATGAAAGTGCTTGACTATATTCATCAAGCCACAGCCAGAGCATGTTTGTAGAAAAATCCCCCAAGTTTCATTTAATTTTGCAGATGGCTTCAGTTAGGGAACTAGTTGCCAAATATTCTGTTTTGGTGATGCTGTCAATTCATGAATGCAGGTAAACCATTTTGCAGTCTTTGGAACAAAGCAAATAATTCAGCTTTGAATTTCTGCATCATTTACTCTATACCCTCTAGGTAAGGACCGACACTTCTCTTGAATATTTTGGTTTACTTCCTTTTGACCTGTGGCTCTTTCTCACAAATTGAAACTCTGTGAGTTTGTGTGTGTTCACACACTTGACCTTCCTCGCTAAAGCTCATGTGTATTCTACAGCATCGCAGACTCCTTGTAAGACTACAAATCTACAGCAATTATTGGATATCCAACTGCAGATCTCAGCTCTCACATAGAAGTGTCAGGCAAACTACTTAAAAGCAAATTACTCAAGGTAAAGTATAAACCTTACCATCAAGATAAGGTCACTTGACACTAGTAACAAGCTAAAGAAAAATCAGACTCATAGAGTCTGCCAGGACTGGATATAATAACAGGAGAATGTAATTGATCTTATGCATAAATGTCCCTCTGGAGTACTGTACAGGAATGTTTCATGAATAAGCCACTGAGGCCACTCAAAGAGAAGAGTCTAGTTTTGACTCATAGCTCATTGAATCCCCATGCCCAGAGAGGTTTAAAAGATGCAGACATGGGGTGATAAGGAATATGGTTTAGTGGTCACTTGGTAGATTTAGATAATGGTTGGACTCAATGATCCTGAAGGTCTTTTCCAAACAAAATAATTCTGTGATTCTGTGACTCTCTTCCCAGTGGTATTTTTGGCTTGTATTGCATTATTCCTATCAACAGCTAACTCTTCAGTAGTAACTAAAATATGTTTATACTCAACATCCTTGAAGGAAGTGGGAGCATCAAAAAAGCAACCTCTGTACCAGTGTTTGACTTCAGACCATCAGCTCAGAAGCAGTCAAGAAACCTAACTGAATATAAATGAATTATTAGGTGCAGAACTGGGAAGAAACCAAATAATTAATATACCTCTGTATAAATTCAAAGTGTCTCAGCACCTTAAATATTGTTCCGGCATATCATCTTGAAAACGGTAGAGTTGAGCTAAAAAAGTGAAGGCTGATAAAGATTTTCTACAGCCTGAAAACATGCAAACAATGATTAAAAGGTTAAGCACTTTCAGCCTGGAAAATCAATTTCAGAGGAACATAATAGTGAACTGTATAATCAGTAGCTCAGAGAGGATGAATAAGAAACCCTTACTCCCCCCCCCCCCCCCCCTTTTTTTTTCCAATAATACCAAAAAGTAGATTACATCAAATTAAATTATCATCTAGCATATTCAAAAAACCACAGAAGGGAACTTAGCATCTGATACCCTATAATTAAGCTACATAACCCATTACAAAAGGGCAATAGTGATGCAAAAGGACATTACACAAATTCATGGGGGAAAATCATTAAAGGCAAAATGATTAAAGACTTCCTTGATCTGCACATTCTTATAAGGTACTATGCCAAGGAATTATTATCTCACCTTTGTGTTGCTTTCATACTAGGTGTCCACTGTTGGCCACCACGACAGTATGATAGGCTACCTAGATCTCTGGTCTGTTTCAAAACATTTTTCTCTTACGCCACTTCCCAAACTCTGATGAAAAACCCTAGAATATGAAGTTTTTTCACTGTGTTACACCCACCACTGGCTTTGCTAACAACAAAACCAAAAAACAAACAAACAAAAAGCCACAAGCAATCAATAACCAAAAATTATAAAAATAAAAAAGTATAGAAAAGGTTATTCATATTGCACAATTGCTTGCATTTATTTTGAGCCAAGGTCAGTTTGGACTGTACTTCTCCTGACTTGGCTTACCCATGGCAAATTACTACTGAAAATGTATACACAGAAACTTTGTCATTCTGATTTACCCCAAGGGAAAAAAAAAACAAATATACACACATAAACTCTCAAACAAAACATAAAACTCCAAAATAATCAAACAAACTAACAACAACAATAAAACAAAAGACAAAAACTCCAACCCAAAACAACAACAAGAATCAAAAAAAACCATAAACAAGACACACTCAAACCCAGAAAGATAAATAAAAGCACATTGAGAAGTCACTGTTTACATAGAGCAGCTTTTGACAGCAGTTCTTGCTGGCCAGCTGGACCTACTGGTCTTACAAACAGATTGCTTATAAACCGTCCTGGCAAGTCGAGCCTATCTGGGATTTTTCTTTCCAAAGAAACAGAACTGTCAGCTTTGTGACTGCTTTGTGCACAAAGCTATTAAAGAAGAGTTAAAGATCCAACTCTAACTGAATATGAATATAAACCTGGGATTTCTTCCAACTTAATCACCTGTCTGTTTTTTGTGCATTTTGTTATTTTCTTATGGTGACTGGTTTAGATGCACTAATCTGGCATTATGCATATGAGTGTCTACGGTAACAGATCTCTTATGTGTGCCTCTTCAGGTTGTGGAACAGCAATATTCTACAGCCTCCCATCATGCACTAAATAACACATTAAAAGCAGATTAGACAGTTGTATTTTAGATATAGTTAATCCTGCTTTATAGCAGGAAATTAATAAATGTCCTGTGAGTCCCAATAGCCCTGCTTTCTACAACTCTGCTAAACATAATAGGAAAATAAATTAGGATATTTTAATGAAACTAATAAATTTACTTTTGCAAGACAGATGTTGACAGTTCCTATTTAAAATATATTTTAAAAATATTGAGTTTATCTCAAAAGATGCTTTGTTGGGGGAAATACTATCAATAAAAATCCTTTATGTTAACACAAGGAAAAAATGCCATTTTAAAATGTTGTCCTACCATTGTCCTCAATAACCACATCTCATACATCTCCAAATCAGAAGCCAAAAAGTTTTCAATTTCTGGATAACCACAATTCTAAATTTCTTCTTCATTCTGACTTGTATATAAAGACATCAGTTATTTGGCTATGTTGTTTACCTGCACCATATGGGAAGAGAAAAACCTCTCACTTCCAGCCCCTTAACAAAAGAGGACCCTGATAAAATGCAAAGCCTCTAGATGGCAGTGCATATAATAACAACACCGATAAACACTGGAGATGTGCTCCCACGTCAACAATTTAGGAGTATTTATTCCTCTTTCTACGCATACATGTTCTTTTACTAGTGACCAAAATGCTAACACGTAGAAAAACAATCATGCCCGAGACAACTGAATAAGCATGTTATTCAAAGCAGTGATTGAAGCTTACTGAAATTAGCTCTGCTTCATTCCTTTCATTCCAAACCTTGCAAACAAGTCACATTGCACTGATGCTCTATTTAGCATAGGATCTGATAAGACCATTTGATTATGCCTTCCTAGATCTTTCTTGGCTGTTTCCCCAGTGCCCAGTGACTCAAGAACTGACAGATGTAGAGCACAACCTTTATTCCAAGAACTGATTACATGTATGACTGAGCCTAAAAAGAATAAAGAAAAAGAAATCACAGTTTTAAAGTATTACACTTGATTACAAAAGAGAAAGTCTAGGAATGGTAGGATAAAACAGCACACGGGGACAAGAAAAGAAAAGAAAAGAGAAGGAAAGAAAAGAAAAGAAAAGAAAAGAAAAGAAAAGAAAAGAAAAGAAAAGAAAAGAAAAGAAAAGAAAAGAAAAGAAAAGAAAAGAAAAGAAAAGAAAAGAAAAGGAAAGGAAAGGAAAGGAAAGGAGGACACGAGAGCAAGGCACAGGCAACTGCCAAGGTCAGCTAACGCTTTAATACAAAAACAGGCCACATTGTTACGTTACAATGCTTAAATGCATTACCAACTTTGCCCATGCCTTGCTGCTGCAGAGTTTTGCCTGCAATGATAGCAAGTATCAAGCCAGCTGTGATAAACTGTGTAAGAAGAGAGCAGTCAAGGGAGTATTGTCCACATGATTCTGACTGGCTAGGGCAAAACAGGCTTTATCACCTTTCCCTAGAATTTCTGTCTCCTCATTTGCCCTGGTGAGACACCATCTTGAGTACTGCATTCAGTTTTGGGCTCCCCAGTTTAAGAGGCACAGGAATCTGCTGGAGAGGGTCCAGCAAAGGGCTATGACGATGATTAGGGGACTGGAGGGCATGTCTTATGAGGAGAAGCTGAAGAACCTGGGGCTTTTTAGTCTGGAGAAGAGAAGACTGAGAGGGGATTTAATACATGTTTATAAATATCTGAGGGCTGGGTGCCAGGAGGTTGGGTGACTGGATGTCAGGCCTCTTAAAAATCTCTCTGTTCTTGCTGTCTTATTCACTGTCTCTGCCATTGTTATTTGCAGCTTCAGGGCAATCCTGAATTTGTGCAGTCTTTGGCTTTCTTGAGACATGAAGCAAAGTGACAGGACATTTCTCAAGTCAAGACATTTAGTCATCTTTAGGCTGTGGCCTGGTTTTACAAACTCAGCAGATGTACACTCACTTCAGCAAAGTGAATGTACATTTGTGATGTTCCAAAGGGGATTATGGTCATCTTGTGTGTAAGTGTTCTCTTTCATCAGGCAATCTGCTGCTCCTCTGAGCCCTGCCTGGGCCATGTAAAGAGTCTTATTGCTTTCATTGTCACATCTCTGTCAGGCAGAAAACTGCTATCACTTATGCAACCAATGCAAAACTAGCACTTCCCCCTAGATGGCTCTGAAAGCAATCCTTTAAATTACCCTACAGGACAAAAGAGATGATCTGTTTCTCCACTTATAAAAATGTTATTGGGATGAAAAATGTGCATAGGCTACTGTAAGACAGCACAGGATAGCAGTGTCTGGTGCAAAAGACGAACTGAACTTCAGTTCTACCTCCTGTAACAAATAAAATACCGGTCGCATACTGTTAAGCATGAGTTAACTCATTCCTGGGTACCGAGTTTTATCTTCCTAGGAGCAGTAGTGGGGAGCAGGCTTGGTGGTACCGTTCCAGCAAGCGAACACGCGGTGGCAGTGTGGCCTCTCGCACCTCGTAGGGCTTCTCACCGACAGCGAAGAATCATAGACTGACAGAATGGTAGAGGTTGGAAAGGGACCTCTGGAAATCGCCAAGTCCAAACCTCCGAGCCCCCCGCCAAAACAGGATCACCTAGTGCAGGCCACACAGGAACGCGTAGAGGTGGGTTTTGAAAGTCTTTAGAGAAGGAGATTCCGCAACCTTTCTGGACAGCCTGTTCTAGTGTGCTGTCACCTTTACAGTAAATCAATCCCCTTGCCCTCAGCAGGCTTAATCCGATGAACCCAGAAGGAAAAGGACAGATAGAGAAACAGCCCAGCTATCCCTGACTAAGCTGCACTGTCATAGAACACCTTAGTATCATAGTATCATAGTATCATCAGGGTTGGAAGAGACCTCACAGATCATCAAGTCCAATCCTTCAACCATGAGATCCAAAAGGAGAAGAAAAACAAATAAACAAAAAAAACCAAACACACACACACACACAAACCCACCATAATAAAACCATCAACAAAAACAAACTCCCAAAAAACAAGTGAATGGCATTTCATTTTCCATCCTAGAGATATACACAGGAATAAAGTTGTGCATATTTAAGAGGAAGCCCTTGTTTGTTAAACTGTTTCACATTTTAAAGGAACACTTCAATGTTCATACTTATAACCATTTCCTCTAAGGTTCCTGTTGAAAATAATCTATTTCCAAGGTATCTTTTTGTTGAAAATAATCTATTTCCAGGGTAAAAGTCCAGCTTGATCCACAAATCCTAAGCCAGAGAAGGGTAGGAGGAAGGGAAAGAAGAGTTAAAAGACTAATTATCACACCCTTAACATAAATATTATTTGTGGTTAACTTCTGATTGAAAAAGATTTAATGGTTTAGGCCAAGCATACATGGCCCAAATAAACAAAAACTAATTCTTAAAAAGATATCTTGTTTTCTGGTCTGCTGGACTCCACTGGACAAAAATCAAATTTTAATTGATTCCTCATCTCTTAATCACTATACACATTATAATTAAATATATTTTTAAAAAAATCTAATGATCAATTATCCATCGTGTTGTCATCCATTCACAGATAATCACAGTTATGTTGCTTTCAATCTGCAAATGGCACAGGTAAAGTATTTCCCTCTCAAAAGACTCGGGTGGGCTTTTTTTGCAGTTGCAATCTGTTACATGGTATTTTCTTACTTTCTTCAGGTAAGAAAAAAATCTTGATTCATTTCTATTTCAGATCCCGGGTACGCATTTTCCAAATTGCTGGGCAGGCAAAATTCTTTCTCTGTACCCTTCTCCCCTCCCTCCCCACTTGCCCTGCCCCCAGCTTTTCTGGTCAGCATTCCTAGTTGTGAGGAAAGAAATCTACCTCAGAAATCTCATTTAAAAATTTAAAGCCCAGAGCAAGCTGTCATTTCTTTTGCTGTGGAGCACACAAGCACAAATAAATGTGCTTACTTGCAAAATAAATTTAATAAAATTTAACATTTTTTCCAACAGAGGCAATGCCAGTGTCAAGAGTTTGCAAAACTATCTCTGAAGACAAACATTGCAAGAGTATTTTCTAAATCTTGAATCCATTTCAGATGTATTTTATGTGTGAAACCAAATCAGTTTCAGCTACAAATACTATCCTGAATTCATGTTTGTGCTAGAGTTTGGAGAAAATGGAGAAAATACTGCAGAGAAAATGAGAAGAGGAAATGTTTCACATTTTTTCAGCTAATCTCCTCAGTAATCCTTACTCATACTTGCAGAGATTTTAGTATCTATTGTTTACTGGAAATGCTTTTGTGAGTGTATGTCAGCAAAAGGGTCTAACATAGTTTCAAACATAGTTTACATTCCTTCCTATGTCTTCCCCACAGTTTTTTTTTTCCTGCCTTACCCAGCTCGTTCCTTCATTTTTTTATTCTTTCACTTAGTTACACGCTTTCCCCTGTTCACTGTAGTTCTTCCAGATGCCTCCTCTACACAAACTGCTGCTTCTCTTTGCCAGATGGTACCCTCTGCAGCTTACCTCCAACTTTTCTGCTGCCATACATAACACTTCCCCATTTATAAGGAGTGTACCATTCAATTCCTCTTAACCAGTGAAATTATTCTCACATATTATTAGCACGACCTCTCCAGTGATATGCCACATTAGAACAAATGGGGATGACCTTAGGCACACCAAGTGATGAGAAAGGCCAGAGCTCGCTCCCCTCTTAAAGAAAAATCTAAAAGTATTTAAAATACAGAATGTAATACAAAGGACCTGTAAGGGACGGTGCACGCGGTCAGTATGAATGTTTAAAACGCCTGCATTTGTTCCCAGGCAGTACGCGTGCCTTAAGTCCTCCGGCGGGTGCGGGACGAGGCGGCACAACTTACCCCTCGGCTGTGCAGTAAGTTGCCCAACGAAACTGCAGTGGTTAGCGGCGGGCAAGGGCCCTTTGCCGCACGGGGAGGACAGAGGCAGGCGGGAGCCTGAGGCGGTGGTGGCCGCGCGTTACTGATGAGGGCTTGACCGGATTGATCTGGGCCGACACAGCCCAAGACGCGACACCGTACCCTTTACCTCGGGGCGGGGAAGGGAGGGAACTAGAGGAGCGGGAGGGGACAGAGGAAAAAGAAAGGAGTGGACTGCTCCTCTAGAACTTTCCCTGGGCGGTCGCGGCGAGTTGAGCAGGACAGAGGCGCGGGTCGTGCCTGGCACCTGTGCAACAGGCGGGGCAGAGACTGAGGAGGCGCTGGGCGCGGCGTGGCCTGGCCCGTCCTGCATGTCCCTCGGCGGCTGAGCCCTAGCGCTGGCGAGGCTGCTGCGCAACAGGTTACCGGCGCGGAACAGAGCGGCGCCTGCCTGTGCCCATGGCCGGTCGCGGTCCCACCGCAGAACAGGGCTACATCCGCACCGTGCTGGGCCAGCAGATCCTGAGGGAGCTGGATAGCTCCAGTCTGGCCCTGCCCTCTGAGGCCACGCTTAAGCTTTCGGGCGGCCGGGCCGGTGAGGAGAAGGCGCTGCGAATCCAACAGCAGGTCCAGCAGACACTGGCCAGGAAGAGCCGAGGCTCGTTGCACAACGGTGAGTCTCCGCCCCGGCCCCGCGCCTCTGTAAGCTGTCTCGTGGCTATCCGTGGCGGTTTCGGCGGCGGCGGCGGCGGGAGCGCAGAAAGGGTTTCCGGGCTGGTGCCCCAGGGTAGGGCCCTGAGCCGGCCCCGAGGAGTCGCCGTCGTCTCCATAGTCGTTGACCTTTACCGAGTTTGACAGGAATCGTAGCTCTGTTGCTTCTCTTCTCTTCTCTTCTCTTCTCTTCTCTTCTCTTCTCTTCTCTTCTCTTCTCTTCTCTTCTCTTCTCTTCTCTTCTCTTCTCTTCTCTTCTCTTCCCTTCCCTTCCCTTCCCTTCCCTTCCCTTCCCTTCCCTTCCCTTCTTCCTTTTTTTTTTCCCCCTGCCTGAGTCACAACTTTCTCTCAATTGCTGTAAGTTAGGCGAATGCCGAGGGCTGCTGCCAGATCATCACTACCTGAGGGGTGCATCAAGCCAAAATTATTCTAATCCAGCAGCTCCTTATTTAATGCCTTAGTATTACCCACAGGCCTGGTTTGGAGGAAGAGTGGGAGAAATCACAGGGATTTTTTTTTTTTCTTATTTCACTTAAAAATAAAAAATAAATAAAAAGAGATTTGGAAAAGTAATTCTAGGAAAGGTGTGCATGGGAAGCATGGAATGATAATGCTGCCAGGCAATATTTACCGTGTTCTTTGATGTGCATGATACAGACTGACGTCAATCAGTCCTTGCTTCTAAGATCCTGTATCCCGAAGGCCAGATCCGGCAGGAAGGTCTGCTCAGTCCTGCCTTTCACCCTAACCTGGGTTTGACTTCAGCATCAGGTGCCCACAGCATGACTTTGTCAAGTGTCGAGGGTTAAATTAAGCAAGTTGCTCAATGAATTTAGCCTTCACTTAGTGACAAAGAGATGTTTCCAAAGTCAATATTTTCTATAAATTAAAACCATGAAAACTTTAATCCTGTTTTTAAGTAGGGAGATATGACTGACTTACAGGCAATATACCCTGTTGCTCCTTTGCCGTTAAAGAAACTCAACTTTAATTTGCATAAAGCCATGAGCTTCTTAACATTTATACCTATACTTTGCTAATCTATCATGTCAGGTAGAGGAAAGTTTCCCTGTGTTTCATCTGGCTTCTATCTCACAGTGAAAAATGCATACAAACCAGATGCTTATTTACTCTGCTCAAAAAAAATATCTACACAAATCATGTAAACAGGTACACAACAGCTGTGCAATGTGAAGCTACACGTGCAAGTCCTTGGCTTGGCTGTTGTCCTTTAAATAAGGTTCCTGAACACTTTTGGAGTAATTTAATTTCTCTTTGTCTTATGCAATAGTTAATAGGTGATACAGTGTCATGAACCTGAGAATGATATCTCTAAGCTATGCATAAAAGACTATGAAGACAAAGTTTCCATCTTCCTACTTCATCTTGGCTTTGCTGGAGTATATTAACAGACCTAATGGATTTGGGGATAGTTGTCTTGGTCTGCTTTGTTTTTCTAAAGATCGGGTATTTGAACCCTTTGCATTTCTGAGACATCAAAACTTGTAAGCTTCAGGATCAAGAGTGGCAAATTACATGTCTCTTGCATGTATTGTTCATGCATAAAATGACCTTTTCTTCTTTCAAATGTATTCTTGTGCCCAGTGCACTGTGGAGTTTTTAGTCCCACTGTAAAATGGAAAAAACTAATGAAACTGGGATGTATTCATACCTACGTATGTATAATGTATATGTGTATTTGTATCTATCTAAATCACAAACATATATAATGTAAATCAAATCCCTATCATGGATTTAACATACTGAATTTTCCCGGGGGGGGGGGGTGGGGGGGGAGGGGAAAGTATACATGTGTGTACTTTCTACACATACATATGGGTGTACTTTCTACACAGACTTACTCGAAATTGTACTCTGCTTTGAGAATGTTCAAACACTTATAAGTAGGGTATTTCTTAAAAATATGCATTCTTTTACATGCAAAAATCTCACTTTCTGTGAATTATAGCAGTTTTCTAGATTATGTTCACCAGGAGGTCTGTATTATTTGCAGCTGCAAGGAAGATGATGCGAAGATTTAGAAGGAGGAGGAGCAGGCCCCTGTGATAACTGTCTTGTCTGTAGGAGAATTTCAGGCTCTGTTCAGCAAGGTACTTAGCAGCATACCTAACCAGAGTTATGCCGAAAATTAGCTAAGCAAGTAACTGCTGGGCATGAGAAAGCAGTAGTAGTAAAGGTCTTGCACGGTATTATCTGGTCACACCCATTTTCCACTGTGTACTGAAAGCTTCGATGCTACAGGATATACTGTTAGGAAGCATAATTTTTTTCTTAGACTTTCCAATTAAAGGTGTCTGCTCAACCTTCAGCATTACCTTTAAATGGAAAAAAACATCACTTTGCATCCTACTGCTATGTTGTTTGCTGTTTCATACAGTTTTCTCTTTTTGATTTTTTGTTTGGTTTTGTTTGTTTGTTTATAATAGAAATTCAGGTCATACTCAGATTTGAAGATTCTACCAGCTGCCAAGTGACTGAAGCTGCATACTGCTCATTTGTTTTCAAGACATTGTGAAACATTATTAATACTTTTTTAAGCAGTAGTTTAACAACAGCTGCAACTTTTCCAGTTCATTAGTTGCCAAAACTTTATACATGAAAAATTTCACTGCCTTTAAAATTTTTGAACTAAAGTTCAAGTTTCTGAATATTATTTAAGGATAGAAATAAAATGGTAGATGGCTCCACCTTGTCAGAGAAAAATGGCAATTGTTTTTCAGCTCACATATTGATTAGTTTATCTGTATTCTGGGAGCCTATTAAACATAATTCTCTTTATGAATCCATTTGCCTGTGACATTTGGATTTTGATTGGCTTTTAAAACAAATTTATGGTATTTCTCTTTCTTCAGTGTAATGCCTGGACTGAAGTCTCCTTTTCTGTGCATCATGTGCATTCGTATGAGTTCCACTGTAAAAAACGAGTGCAAATTTGTGTAATATATTATACAAAACCAAGCAGCCTGATGACTCCTGTCTGTGTAGAGATTCTTTCTTGAGCACTGAGTTTTATAGACAGTGTGTTTATAAAATCCAGAATGACCTGATTTCCAAATCAACAGCATCGTTTACAAGAAGGTTACAATCAGGGCATTACTTATTCTTGATGTTTCTTAATTTCTAAAATTCTTAGTAGTTGGTTTTTTGAAACTTGCATTTAGGGGTCTAAGGTAGTTTTCTATCTTTAGCCTTCTATGTTGTAGAATTCTGACCACTGTAACTTCTTCCCAGTGGTTTTACACTTACATCTTTGTGGAGAAAGTAAGTAGAAAAAAAATCTTGTTTATGACTTCCACTTGTTGGTTTCATTAATTTCCTCACCTCTGTTTCCCGAGGAAAGTTCTAGAAGAAATCTTTTTCTTAAATTTGGGCACTTGGTGTACTGACCAGCACAAAGGAAAAAATGTTAGAAAAACTCCTTTGGGACCAGCAAGTGCTGGCAGAGTGATGAAGGATTGTGATCAAAACCAAAGCTACATTGATGCCTGTGGTGGGGGATTTCAAGCCAAAACCTGGCTTTCATGGTAGCTGTTCAAATACAAAGGGGTTGAAAAAGACTCACAACTAAGAGTTAACACTAAATGATTTAAAGGGAATTTGATACGCCTAACTCCTGAATGGAGGACAACTGTTTTTTTCATATATTGTATGTTTTAGAGATGCTTCTTGTCATTTTTGGGTTTGAAATCTGGGCAAACAGGAGACTGATCTGTCTGCAGCCATAGACTGTGATTGCTGGGGAAACATGGCCTTTGGAGATGTTGGACCTTGTGCATCCAGGGTAATAAAGGGGCCTGGGCAAGAGCCTTTGTGAAGACAGATGCAATTTTTATTGTACAGTCTCCCTCCTGATCGTGAATTGTGTTTTCAGGTCTCAAAGTTTTGTTATTACTGTTGCAATATCAGGTGATTTTTGTACAGCTTTTATCTCAGGTATGGAGAAGAACAAAGACGCTTAGTGTTGGGGAGGGGAAATTAATTGATGCGAGATTATATTTTCCAAAATTAATATCGTTTATTAATTTTGATACTCGGAACTCTCACCACCCCTGACCACTAATTTTAATAATATTTTGGTTCTTACATGGTCATGGAAACATTCTATGGATAGTATCTAGATCTAGTAATAGCCAGCAAAATATATAAACATTAATTGAATTCCCGTGGCCAAATGCTGCTTGCGGTCAATATGCCACTTGCCCAGTAGATGGGCTCAAGCTCTTTCTGCTCAATGGAAGAAGGCAGTAGAGAATTACAAAGAGGCATTTAAGCATTTACTCACAGATTATTATTATTACCCTCATGGGGGCTAGCCACAGTCCAGACAGTGCCCACATGCTTTCAGGGGACTCTGTCTTGTTGGACGTTGAGGTTTGAATCTTCCCGGCTTCTGGGGAAAGGACGCAGACAATCTCTGACCTTGTCTCCTAGCTTCTTCCTGGACGATCTGTATATATGTCCAGGAATTCTAAGCAGGACATTCAGGTGCAGAAGGCAGGATGTCATGCAGTCTCAGCACAATGTCACGCTGGCCACCTAGGCCAATTGCATGCAGACATCCAGGCTTTGCTCCTAGTAACTTGCAGCAGTAGAGTTTACCAGGCAAGCAATAAGGCAGTGTGCAGTAGCGGCACAGCTGGGCACATCAGAGAGCACAGCAAAGAGCAGGGAAACAAAAGCACATTGTTTACCTCTGTATCTCCTTTTATCAATGTGGGACGAGATTAATTGCCCTTTGGACACAAGAATAGCCAATCAGGATGGCAGTCAGCCCAACCATACCATATTAGGCAAAGCCACAGGCTCACTTTTCCCTAATTTGGGAAAAGCACAGGCCTTACACTAGGCAGGCACAAGCTAAGTGTGTGTACCTTATGCCACAGGACCCTGGGCAGGCCAGACTCGGTGGCTACAGGTTCTTTTGTGTCCATTTCCCGCTCCTACCTCTCTGGTGGAGCAGAAAAACATGCCTAGGCAAGGTAGGACACGTACAAGCCTATTTTGGGCCTATCAGGCCTACCACAACACTTAATTTTCCTCCTGCGCCAACCACATCCAAAGCATTCCTGAGCTGCTTTAGTTCATACTGACAGGGTAGAGCAGAGACTGTGATAAACAGATCCACTCAGCTACCCGCACATGGGTGTCTGCTGCTGTCTGAGATGGCTGAGTTTTCCAAAATACCCTCATGGGTTGACAGACATGACACAGAGCATATAAGAAACCCATCCTTTTCTTCACTAGCTGGTGGAAATAAAGTGCAGTATCTATGGATGAGTAACTGAATAGTGTGCATATTTTCTGAGGAGAGAGTTTTTGTGAGACTGAAAAGATTGAGTCTCACAATTAGAAAATATCAACCCTAACAGCAAATAAACTTTTAATATATTAGAAACAACAATCAAAGAAAGTGTGGCTTTTTTTTGCCTTTTCTTTTCTTTAAACCAGTGCTCTGAGTGTATAAGGGCTATGTAGTTATGTCTGAATATATATACTGAACAAATCTGAGAGGTGGGAAAGAAAGACACATAAGTTTTTGTAGTGTGGTAAAAATAAGCTGAATAAAACATTGCTGACAGACCCACACTTTGATCAGACTGCCTGTTCTATATCACCAAATTACAGGATGTCAGGGGCTGAAAGTGACCTCAAAAGATCATCCAGTCCAATCCTCCTGCCAGAGCAGGATCACGTATACCAGATCACACAGGAAGACATCCAGGTGGATCTTGAATATGACCAGAGAGGGAGATTCCACAACTTCCCTGGGCAGCCACTTCCAGTGTTCTGTCACCCTCACAGTGGAAAAAATTCCTCATGTTCACATGAAACTTCCTATGCCTCAACTTCCACCCATTGCCCCTTGACCTCTCATTGGGCATCACCGAGAAGAGCCTGGCTCCATCATCATAGCACTCACTTTTTACATATTTATAAACATTTATGAAGTCTCTTAACTAATGAAAAAATACAGCATTTCAGCTACCATATTTTCCTTTAACACACTGGGTTTTGGCACAAGTGAACACTACACATTAAAAAGACATACATTTTATGTCAACTTAATAATTATAAAGTGCTAGCAAAGTAACTTACTGATGTTGAAAGAGGAAGCTAGAGATACCATAAATTCAAAGTGAAATTCCATTAAGCTAACATACAGTATTTGTCTCTGAAAGAGAAAAATGTCTACTGCAGATAGTTTCATGGGGAGACCGAAAGGTTATAAACATAAAAAGGAGGACTGCTTAAAGGTTACTGAGTATTAAATTTTCTGGTTTACTGTATTTTTCTTTGGTAAAGAAGGAACTGTTAGATAAGTAGTTTATCCTTAACTAGTTCATAGATAGCCTTGTTATTTTTTAATTTATCCTTATTTTTATTTTTTATTTAGTAAACACAGGAGATTTAGAGTTATCTAAAACACGCACAAATTACTTGTTCAGAGGGTCTTAATGCCCTAAGTAGATAAATAACTGAGAGCAAGTAAGTAAACTGGACAAAAAAATACTAACTGTAAAGAAACAGCAATGTATATATATTTATATTTAAAGATTACTTATATGGAAGTATTTCAGTATGTGCCAGTGAATAAAATTAATCAAAAAAGCAGGTGTAGAATATAGGCTAAGATAGAGTCTTAGTAAGCCCCTGAAATTGTACGTTGATATGGGAATCATGTCACACAAATGAGAGATTTGTATCAGTTTTTGAATTTTGGATGCTGGCATACATTGGTAAGATTTTTTTTTTTAAATATAAAACAAGTTTCCCCTTACTGCTTTCTCATGTACTTGGGTAACCCTTGGGCTACAGTAACCTTGTAATGTCACAGATTGTTACAATCCAAATAATGAGTTTGACCAAGGTGCATAATTCCACTGTCATGTTACCATAAATGTGCCTTAATAAATCATCTAATATGTGTTTAAATCTGTCCCATATGGCCAAAATGGAAAAGAAAAATTTTGAAAGTACGATTAAATAAGCAAAATAATTACAGAGCATGATTTAATTAGGCCTAAATTACTGCAGTCTGCTGTTGTATTATACTAGACACATAAATTTGGACTTACCCAGTTAGCAATACGCTAGAGAGAATCATTCATAAATTATTCTCATTACATGAATCTTTTGTTTATTTTGTGTCTTTTGCTAACTAAAGACACTAAGGATCAAAGATACATGTGTACTGAAGTTCCTTGGGACACCATTGTGCACCTAATGAAGTCTGAAGACTAGCTGCATGAATTAAAAGCCTGAGCTGTTTGACACACACCAGGTGCTTTCAGAAATCCCTGTGGGCACTTGAGTGCCCTGCATCTTTGTGGCACTTGAGTTCCCTTGGACATCACTTGGACTGGTTTTGGAAGTGTAGACTTCAGTTTGACCAACGTAAGTGATTGGTTCTTTAGATTTCGTTAGTATCTTAGGTATTAATCTGCTGCCTTCAAAATTCATGGCTAATTAACTTCCTTATTGACCATTTTCATCTGTTCAGCCTAAATTACTGCAGTACACACTAGACTTGATTATGACTAGTTTGAGGTATATCAGGCTTTCAGCTTCTGTTTCACCCCTTTAAAGCTATGTTATTTATATTCCTATATGCAGGTTCTCATGGTAACCCAGAAACTTCATGAATAATAATTTCCAGTATCTGTTGTTTTAAAAAAATATTAATAGAAGCAGGTTTTGTTTGCAAATGCATTGTATCAGTTAAAAAGAAAGAGATTGAAGGTTTTGATTGGTCAATTGATTACTTTTTAATTAAAAGAAGAATGCACTTAAAACAATCAGAATGCACTATTCTATTTTCAAAGCTGGGTCATGGAAAAAAGAATCAGAGCGTCTTTCACTGTGGACCTTCGATATTAGTTGTAGGATTAGTAAACCCTCCAGGTGCAGATTTGAAGTGTCATTAAACAGCCCTACTTTACAGCATCACATGCCACATGCTGCCATAAGCCATAGAATTTGTTCATGGACTCTAAGTTCTCTTTGGGTGAAGCACTGAGAAGCTTAGTGAAGCATTATTACATTGTGCAATATACTGTCATTAAATTAGCACCTAAGGGAGAAGAAATACCAAGACTTGAGGTAGATAGCTGTAAAATAAACAGTCTGTAGTCAGTGTATGCTATTTGTTTACAGTGATACATGGTGAAAACTGCCTCTCTAGGGTGAACAGTAGCAGAAATATTACATCAACCCATGTTTCACATCTGCAATCTACAGCTGGAAGATTTTAATTTCTTGTGTATTGTTCATGTTGTAGTTAGTCTCAAGAGGTAAACCATACATATATATTCAAAGTGGTTACAGTGGAAAATAAATGCTCTTAGTAGCTGTTCAGGGATCACATTTCTTAGTACTTAATCATCTGTCATTTTCTGGATATCTTGCTTTGTTAAAATATTTTTTTTTCATTAAATAGTTGTATGAACAACAAGACTCCTGAAAGTTAAAAGTACATCTTAAGTAAAATAACTGAAAAAGTATATCTTAAATAAAAAACTGAAAAAATGGTTTGTATCCTCTGAAGGATTTGCTTGGTTATGTTTTGAATGCGATACACTGAATGTACTTTGATCATTTCCCTTTTTGATTTTCAGCTTGCGTATATTAATGGCAGTGCACTCTGGGACATTTCCCTAGTACTGTAAATTGTCATTTTTGTCACTATCATGTTTTGTTAAAATATTATTAACATTAGTCTTTGTTTACAGGTGGTTTGCACCGTGCAGCCAGTGTTCCAGAGCGTGTCTATAACGTGGGGATTACTGAAAATGATTTTGCACCAAGAACTCCCTATAGTTTCTCATCATACCAGTCAAACCAGGTGAGGAAATGAAGACAACAAAGAGAAATACATATATCATACTCATAGTGTATTCACTTTGTTACCATAAATAATAACATGTAGATGGTGTTTCAAGGCATGATTGCTTGCTTGCTTGTCTGCTTTTTAGCCTGATGTATAGAAAATGAAATTTTTACAACTGACTTAATGTTTCTCCCCTGCCAGTCAGTTCTGTGCCCAGTGGCTAAATTCATCTCAGGTACAAATGGGCTTTTTTGCAGTACTGTTGGTTTTGTGGGAATTTGCATCAGGGTAGAAAATTCTAAACCACGTTAACTTTAATTCTGGCAAAGGCCGTGACAAATCATATCTTCATCTGTCCCAGTCAGTTAGAACATCGGTAGCTCAGAGCAGCCAGAAGCCATGCTGCTGCTTACCAAGAGAGTTAGATGTGGCTACAAGTTCAGCAGTGCCATAAATGACATGAGTAGGAGCTGGTAGTGAGGTGAAGCAGGTTAGGAAATTAAGTATCCTAAACCACAGGAAAACATACTGCTTTAGCTTCATGAGGATGGATAGAGTGTTCCTTATCATTTACAATAATCCTATTGCAACTTGTTTTGGCATTAAAAGAATTTCAGAATTCAGTAGTGTTTCCAAATTGTCTAATTGTAAATTCAGTTGTTTTTCTGACTAATTTGTTGTTGTGGTAATATAAATAATTGGTTTTCTACAGAGTTTGTGATGGAGCTTATAACTGGCATGAACTTGTCAGAGGGACCAACCCCATACTTGGAAGTCAACATACAGTTCAATAGCAATGATTCAGCATAATAGTAAAAAAAAAAAAAATGTGGCTTGAGAACAGAAATATTGGCATAATAAATAGCTGTATACAGAGGAGTCAATACTTTCTTAATTTTAGATTATTCAAGAATAGCTTATTGGCATCAAAGAAAAGAGCTGAGCTTCTGGCCAGTTAGTGAATCAGCATTGGCTCCATATGGGGAGAGTTTGAACCATTACCTAAATACATTTCCTTCTCCGTCCTCCTATATTCTATTCTCACCTATCACCCAATGCCTAATATTTGACATGAATCTCTTCTTTGTAGAAGAGAATGCAAATCGGAGGCAAAAGAGAAACTACAAGATAATAGTACAGGTGTCCAGGCAGGGAGAGAAAAAAAAAAAAAAGAAAAGAAAAAAGATAAAGTGAGACTATCTGTCCTGTGTTCTGTGAGAAAGTCAGAAAATGCCACAAGGTCTGGTATTTCACAGAATCATTAATTTCCTTGTCTCAAAACAAAAGATAAAGATATCCTTGCATAGCTTCTCTAGAATAAACAGAATCATAGAATGGTTTAGGTTGGAAGGGACCTCAAGGATCATCCAGCTCCAACCCCCCGCCATAGGCAGGGACATCTCCCACTAGAGCAGGCTGCTCAAGGCCTCATCCAGCCTGGCCTTAAACGCCTCCAGGGAGGAAGCATCCACAACCTCCCTGGGCAACCCGTTCCAGTGTCTTAATGATACGTCCAGATATGTCCAGATATGTCCCATGATCCTTGTCTCAGTCTGACAACTATCTGTAAAGAACATCAGTAAGTTCTTAGTTTACCTTAAAAAGTGTTTTTAATATTAACAAATGTATAATTCCTTGCAGAAATGGAATATATGGGTGTTTTGATTTATGACTGTGCTTATTGTTTTTAAAAAAATGGGCTATTATTCCTATTTTAAGGCAAGATAGTCTCTGAATAGAGTCTGATGTCCAATTGTACCTAAGATGTGCATAAGAAATAGGTAACAAAAATGGAGAGGCCCCAGGTGACACCTAAATAGTAAAAGTCTTGTAAACACACTCTACACAGAAAGGTTTAAGGGAGATTCTTGCGTTTATAGAAAAGAAAATTATAAAGCAAGATGATGAAGCATTACTGTCCATGCTCATTAGGCATGGGAAAAGAAAAATCATCTTAAATGGCAACTGTTTAATTAAGGAAGTCATTGAGGTGGTGAAATTATCATTTTGGCTTCCTTGGAATGTTATGTAAACTCCTTCATTTTTAAGAGATTAGACAAACAAGGAGATGACCCTTTTACTAGATCCTACCACAAAATGAATAAGAGGGCCAAATAGCTGTATAAGGTCAATAGCAATATGCAGACACTTTAGTATGTTATTTTTATATCTGACTGATTAATCTTTTTTTCTGTCTGTTAGACAGCCTTGAATTTAAATTTAATTGCAGATGTCAAAGTTAATCCCCAAGAAACTTCAAACTGGAACTAAAATTTACTCTGTTTGCAAGCAGACTGTTCACTACCAGGCATAATTACATAATTTTGTACATTTATTTTGAGTTAATGACAGAAGACTATAGATGCTTGTGCTTTGTCTCTAATCCCTAATACTGGGATCATAGTTCCTGCCTTCAATAGCTAGAGACAAAGAAGCATTATAGAATCCCATTTAATACCAGTTTTGGTGATGTACATATTTTGTTTTCTGATTCTGATAAAGGACCTTACAATTTTTGTCTTTAATTTCTGGCTTGGTTTCTTTGCTGTTAATCCTTACTGTGACTCCTGTTCCTTTATGTACCACTGAACAGGTGGCATCACCATACTCCTACACAAATGGCTGCGGGATGAGGATTACCTACAAGGCAATGGAAGCGAAAACTCAAAGACAACCTCTGAAGAGACTAGAGGTTTCACCACAACAAAGTCCTGAAAGATTGGCATATGTGTCCAACAATTTTCACTATGATGGAGGAATTTCAACTGCATTCTCCATGAGACATGGAGATAGCAGGAGATCCAATGGGACTGTGTCACCAAGATATGCTCGGTCTGAGATTGTGGGTTACACTCTCCATGATTCAGTGAACAGGGGATACTCCTATAAGAGACAGTCCCAGATGGGGGCTATTAATGATGTCATGCTTGATGGTATCTACCCCAGCCCTGCTGTACCTTTGCACTATCAAACAGGCAACAGTCGCAGTATGACCAACCTTTTGGAGAAGGAGAACTATCTGACGTCAGGCAGTGTGATGGGACAAGTGAGATCACCAGTTGCTTCCCGTCTGGCATCTCAGAACAGGCAATCTTTAAGGTCCAGCTGGTACCAAACTACTTTGAGAAGCACACAGAGCAGGAGGGACACTTCCCATCCAGCTTCAATAACCAGTGTCTCTGCAGAAACAGATAGGAAGAGGATACCATTGACAGCTGCTGTGGCAGCAGCGGGAAGAAACAGTTTCCTGCGGAGTGAACAAGTCACTGTCAATGGATCTCATCTAGGGTAAGCACAATGAAGGACCTGCTTTGGTTCTGGGGTGTCATAGGTGAAAAGCACCTGGTCATTTAAAAAAAAAAAAAAAGGAAAATAAACTGACATCTTATGCTTCAATAGCCAACAGAGTGCATGAAATTTCAGTGCAGAGGATGCAGGAAGTAGATGAACTTTTTAAAATCCAGTGCAACAGAGGAACTACTGCAGAGTCCATACATCCTACTTAGATTTGGAACCCTTTTTTGCAAAGAGTTAATCAGTTCTATAAGGAGACATGAAGTAGTCATGTCTGAGTAATTTACAAAATTTGAGTCACAATACACAGTATGGTATTAGCAAATTTTGTGGTGGTAAGAGACTAGGTGATTTTAGCACTGATTCTCACAATAACATGTCAGAAATCTACCAGAGAGGCAGATTCACAATTTCCAGTTAAAAATTCTGCATGTTTTGAAGGAAATCCTTTAGTTTGGATAAACTTCAGTTAAAAACACAGGCAGATTTTTTTTCTTAGCTCTGTAGCACCATCCATCCCTAGAACAAAGATAAACTGTTCTGAATCTCAGAACCATGGAGCTTCTCTTTACCATGAGATCTTGTATGATCTGAGGACATTATCTTAATCTGAAGCCCTGTTAGCTCTGTGGCAGAAATTCCCAAAGATGGCCCAGACTTCAGGAAAATTATTTAAAATCTTAAAAAGTGTTCTTTTTTTCCCAAGTTATTTTCCCACACAAATACCCTACCCAGAAATTCCCTTCCAGAGAAGATTTCCAAATGTCCAAAATTCATTTTCTAACCAGTAAATTTATCAGTTCTGAAATTCCTATCATAAGTGAATATTTTTTTTATTTTAGAAAAATTCTGAATGTTTTGAGAGCACTTGAGGTTCAATACACAGAACAAACCACTTGGTAGGCAGGAGATCATTTCTTGAAATGTTTACTGTGTTTGCTGTTGTTTCATAATCCATACAGGATTCCAAGGTTTCTTAAGTAACTTATGATGTAATTTACAACAGTGTTATTAAGAAATGTCTCTTTCCCCATAACTATATACCTGTTAATTTTTTTTTTCTAGAAGGCTATCTTTCTTCTTTGTCTAAATTAGCTGCTATGTTAGATGAGGTATCATCTGATATCACTGCTATGTACAGATCAGGTATTTCCTGTTGCGACTACATGCTGAGTGTTCTGACTAGATTTAGAAACACATACATTCTTGTGCCCACATCTGATCCAGGTCAAAATTTCCACCTCTGTGTGATGCAGAAGTTAAAGAGATCTGATATTAACAATGTGACTCTTTCAGCCTTTACAGATAGTAAATACAAAAAAAACCAAAACCCACCAAAAACCAACAAACAAACAAACAACAACAAAGAAAAAAGGCAAAACAAAATATCTGAGAGCTCACAAGCGCTAAAGATTTGAGAGTAATAATTTTGAAAATAGATACCTGGGAGGATTTTGTTTCTCAGTAAGACAATTTGCAAACAGGCATATAGACTGTTGACTTAAAAATGTACTTATATTTAAACATGTTCTTGAGTGCATTTGTGAGCCACGGGCAGCAATTTTCTGATTTAACTTTGTGTAGGAGCAATTTTGGTTCTTTTGCAGGTGCAGAAACTAGAGTTTGTCTGTCTGCCAGCACAAGCATCAAACAAAGTGTTTTTCATATGTGCAGGTGTAAACATCTATCTTCAGTCAGCATGCAACTGGCTTGTTTCAGACCATGCTGAACTCAGATGGAAGATTTGTGACCTAATGGAAATATTTTTCAGTCTGAAAAACAGCCAGTTGTTATGTTCAATTTCTGCTGGAAACTGCAGAGGAAAATGATGGGAAGTGCTGCAGAAACCTCTAGATTTAATTTTGCAGGTGTTTACAGGTGTCGCTTATTTTAGTACTTTAATTGCACATACCTTGTTTAAATTCTCAACTATCCTAGGTTCTACTTTAGTTTCATATCTATTTTTTGGGGGAGAGTGAATGGCTCTTAATTCTACCCAAAGTTTTAAGAGTCACTGTAAAATATAATATCTTAGTGAGGAGGCTCATGAAAAGCAGTAAGATGCAATTCCACAAGAGATTTGCACCATTTTATTCTTAAATGGAAGAAACCGTAGCCATTTTAGTCAACAGAAGTGAGTGTTGCTACACAGGCTTATGTTTTTAGACATCTAATATACACATTTAGTAACTATCCTTCTAATTCTAGCTATAGAAAGCGCTTGATGCAGAAGTCCTGTTTCAACTGTAGTACATTCTGTAGCAATCTACCTACTGTAGAAGTAGAAATAAGTATTTCAAACAGACAATATTTTGATGATCTATCCTAGTATAGTGCTGCACAGCAGGAGAGAAGAATTTTGTCTGCTGCAGGTGAGAAGTGTCTGCCATGAAGGGATAAACTGGTGAACGGTGGGCTTGTCTCAGTCCCCGTGCAGGTCTACACACCCAGCACTAAGAAATATGGTTTGTGGCTGGACACGTGTTTATCTCGGCCTGGCAGTGACTGGTGATGGATCTTTACTGCTTTGGGTGTCCAGTCATAAGTGATGTTCCCCAGAGTTCAGTACTGGGGCCAGTTCTCTGTAATATGTTCATTAATGACCTGGATGAGGGATTGAGTGCACCCTCAGTAAGTTTGCAGATGACACCAAGCTGGGAGGGTGTGTCAGTCTGCTTGAGGGAAAGGGAACATCGTGGCAGGTTTGATCAGTGGGCCAGTGTTAATTATATGAGGTTCAGCAAGGCCTAGTGCCATGTCCTGCACTTGGGTCACACTAGCCTCATGATAAGCTACAGACTTGGGGATGTGTGATTGGAAAGCTGCAACTTGGAAAGGGACCTGGGGGTATTGGTTGCTAATCGACTGATTACGAGTCAGCAGTGTGCCCAGGTGGACAAGAAGGCCACTGGCACCCTAGCTTGTGTTAGAAACACTGTGGCCACCTGGAACAGGGAAGTGATCATCTCACTGTGCTCAGCACTGCTGAGGCCACACCTTGATTATTTTGTTCAGTTCTGAAGGGCCTAGAGCACAAGTCCTATGAGGAGGGTCTGAGGGAGGTGGGGTTGTTCAATATGGAGAAAAAGAGGCTGCGGGGGGGACCTTATCACCCTCTGCAACTGCCTGAAGGAAGGTTGGATCAAAGAGAGGAACAGCCTTGTCTGCCTGGAGACAAGCAGCAGGACTAGAAGAAAATGTTGCAAGCTACACCAGGAGAGGTTTAGGCTGGATATTGGGAAGTGTTTTCTTTGCTGAAAGGGTCATCAAACATTGGAGTGGTCTGCCCAGGGCAGTGGTGGAGTCACCATTCCTAGAAGTCTTTGAATGGAGTGTGGGCTTGGTGCTTAGGGGTATGGTGTAGTAGTGACTTTGCACTGCTGGGTCAAAGATTGGGCTAGATGAACTTAAAGGTCTCTTCCAACCAAAGATATTCTGTGGGACATCCTTGGCATCCTGAGGCTCCCCACATAGCAATCTTAACCTTGAAAAGTCCTTCTCTGCTGAGAAGGACTGAATTTACTTACAATTACTCACAATTTAATACATTAGAGATGTGTACCACTCAGTAAGAAGGTGAGGGTTTGGTCAAAGGACTCCAAACTTAGTGCAGTTACTAACAAGGCAGGCAGGCATGCTCTCTATGTTATATGGATACAAAACCCTTACTTATTTTAGAAACCTGACTAAAACCCAAGCTTGAAAAGCCTGTTACTCTGTTTTAACCTCTCCATTGACATCCTCCACGCACTGTCCATTTCATCTTTGTCTTGCACAAGCATACCTCAGCACTTATGGATGGAAGGTATTTGCACGATACACTTAGAGGAGGGAAGAAGACAAGAAATAACATAATTTATACCAAAGGAAAATATAAATGGAAGTGCAGTATAAAGGCATTTGCAGCATGTGCATCCAAATTGTTGGGTTTTTTTTCCCCGCTGTCCTTGCAAGCATATTAGTTGTCTTCTGCCTTATCAAAAGTAAGCAGCAGATGCTGATTTGCAGTGTAGTTAGAAGGAGCAACTGTGTTCATCATACATATTTTGGGAAAAAGAATTTTATTTCAGTGCATTTATAGCAAGATTCCCTGTGAGAAATCTGCCTAATTTCTGCCCAGTTTGTCTACTTTGCTCCTCTGCAGGCTGTTCTGGAAAAGCCTAAGCTTCTAGGCTCTGTCACTCCTACCAGTCTATTGAAAGAATCTTAGAGCTGAAGAACTGAATAACTTTTGTTGCAGTCCACAAACACTTGCTTTAGAAATGTTTCATTTCTCAGTACCAAAACATTTTGTATTTTACTTTTCTGAACATTGTTTATTATTTCTGCTTAGTTAAAATAAAAAATAATTTAAGCCAATTTATTTCCCAGACATCTGTTTTAACATAAAATGTAATTGTGTCAAAGTTTCCAATGTTAGGTACACTTAGTCAGATAGATATCAAGTGAACCAATTTAGATGTGGTAGCTCTAAAGTAGGGAGTTATTGCCAAAGACTACTTGTTTTGCTATAATTCTCAAACCACCCCTCTTGTCTCTGTCTGTCTAGCCTGGGATCTGCTTCTGCAAAATACTTGGCTTTAAAACACACAAACAAAAACCATCTTGGTTTTGTCTACATCCTCTCCCCAGTCCCACCTTTTTTTGTTTGGTTGGGTTTTTTTCCCTTTCCCAAACCCATTTTTTTTCTCTGGACGGACAGTAAATAAAAAGTCTAGGGAACATAACCACCTGTCCCAGAGCTAATTCACCTAATTGTGCCATAAACTGTTTTACGTTCCATTGACTGGGGTAAGAGTGGGTCCTGTGATGTCTCTTTTCAATTTCTTACATGGTTGTTTAACACAATTACCGTTCAAGCAAACATACTAGAAGTTGGGAGGGAAATAGCCATACATACTTTTAATCCTGTCAGAGGCAATGGACATACTCAATTTAATAAGAGGTATTTTTAATTTGTCACAACAGAGGAAAAAAGGTTTGCCCAGCTATTTCAGCAGAACAGCTGCTATAAGCTGAAAAAGAGCAGGTGTATATGTAGTCTGGGAACTGAGAAACTGAGGCAAGGCATTCAAAACAAATATGAAAAATCAATTATCACATTACTGATAAAAACATCAATGTATTTCATGATCCATAAAGGACATTGTAATTTGATTATGGCCTTCTTTGGATTTTGGTCCTTCATCCAGCAATGTTTTGTTTTTATAATGTGAAGCGTGGCTTGCTTTGTCCAGAACATCTTATTGTTGCAACACTTCTATTTGTGACTTTCTCCTCTAGAATGTATCTCTTAAAGCTTTTAGTGTATTTTCTACTACTGGAAAGGGAAACATTTTCTAAGAAGAGCTGAAGTTATTTGACAAATATGAAACTCCTGGCATTGCAAAAAATCGCACAGCCTAAATAATGAGGTTTTTTTTCCACTTTTGCTTCACTGAATTTTCTCTGTCTATACTTACAAGGAGCCTAGAAGGCAAGATGACTCTGGAATGTGCAGTGAACATACTGAAGAGTGAAAGTACACCATCTACACCTAGGATTATTGCTGCTGTGACTTTCATACAGCATGAGTGCTTCCAGAAAGCAGATGCACGAAAAAAAGTAAGTAATTAATGTTTATGCCAGGTGCAATCAGGTAAAGCAGATAAGTTACTATAATGTCTACCACTGTGTGCCAACATGAAAAAAAAACAAAACAGTCAGTCCAAGAAACCTCATAGAATGATTATGTATTTTCCCTAAATATGCTGATGCTTTTTGTTGCAGATTATTTTAAATTAATGGAATGACACTGGTCTATCTAGTAAAAAATTGTTCTGTAAATTACAGACGGTTATGACCAACTTTAAAGAAAATCATTGATTAGGATTCCACAAGCTCCTGCAGGCAGTCAAAAGAAGTTTACGTTATCCTTAGAAGTTATACTTTAGGAAAAACTGAACTCTCCCTTTTGCAAAATGAGTTGATTAGTTTTTATCCTATATTGATGGATACAGATAAAAATGTTTATTTTTCTGTCCCCTAGATAAAAGCATTTCATATATGTTAAGACTGCTAAGTACATGCTCACTTAGTTTGCTCTTTTTCAGGCCAAATGAGCATAGTTCTTTCAGTGTTGATAAGTCATAGTGTATGGACTTTTTATCAACATAATTTCTTCAGTCTCTTGTTTTTCACTGACATGCTTACAGAAATAGGCACTGGTACAGAAATACTCCACAAATCGAAACCCTGGGAGTACAGTGCAAGCTTACCCAATCTTCTGGGTTTTCTAGGACTGCACAAATGCATTAATACAGTACATGGATTAGCCACATTGGTAAGGACTTTCTGGCATTGCACAAATGCATTAACAAATTGTTTGGATCAGTCAAATTTGTTAAGTTTCTTACAAGAGTCTTCTTAGTCTCATGAGAGTTTTTTGGAAGGTCATGTTAAAAATACTGTTGTCTTCTTTTTTGTTAAACATCGCTGTTGAACACAATTCTGGTGCTCCTTCTGAGCAGTTCTGTACATTCATGTGAAAGGTGGTTTTTATTTCAACCATTAAAAAAAAATCTTACACCTGCTCTGTTTTGTGTTATTCTCAGTGTTACTCATACATAATCTCAGCCTTAACACCCTGTTCATGTATATGCATTCCAGTTCATCAACAGCCTAACACCCCTTAGTCCTTTGGTAGTTTTAATTTTCTTCAAGGTAGACCAGTGTCTCTTTTTGTAAAAATGCACCAGTACAATTAGCAGTCTTAACTTCAGGGTGAGGGCAGATCTTCAGAACTGAATGTTTGAAGGTAGTTTGTTATTCAAATCTATCTCAGACAAATTCCTGGTAGAATAAATAGATGAGTGAAAGAGTTAAAATTGTAGCAGTTTATTATTTTCTTGTCTGTCCCATGTATCTACATGAGTTTTTCTGTTTGTTGCCCATCAGATTTATCTTGGCGTTGTCTTGATTCCCCTTTTTCACCTTTAAGCTTGCATTAATTTTTAAAATAAGATGCCTCCCTTAGTTGTGGATTTTAACTATGACTGATGAAAACCACAGAATTTGACAGTCATGTCCAAATGATTAATGATCTGTGCTTCAAGTCTTCCAAATAGGAGCAAATGAAAAAAAAGGCTCTATTTAAAGTCTTTTTGCAGGGGGGGTAGAGATTGTAACCTAAAAGTATCTAACTATTCTCTGCCATGTTTTGGTTCTCACACAGGTTTTCTTACTTGGAGGTATCCCCAAACTTATACAGCTTCTTGATGTTCAGAATGAGGATATTCAGCGGGCAGCGTGTGGTGCTCTGAGAAACTTGGTGTTTGAGGACAATGACAACAAACTGGAAGTGTCAGAGCAGAAAGGGATCCCTCTCTTGTTCCACTTACTCCGACATACCAAGGATGTGGAGACTAAAAAGCAAATAACAGGTAGTGTTTGTTTTCTATGCAGTCAAGCATGGAGTGCTTTAAATTGCACACAAGCTTTCCCTGGGAGGTATGTGATTGTTTACTTAGACCTATGTTTAGTGACTATATACAAGAACATTGTCACCTATTCTAAGCATTCCCTTGAGATGACATTACAAGGTCCTTACTCAAGACCAGTCTTTAAGACAATAAAATGTCAGAACCTGCCACTCTCTCTCTTAAAGCTTCTTCAGAAGCTTCATGAGTCTATTTGTTTGCAAGAAACTTAAAATCTGGAATATTCCAGAAAGAAAGTGAGGTGCCAAGTTGCAAATTCTTTAGCACCATTTTGGTGAATAGTGACCAGAGCAGTCAGTCCCAGAGGTACCTATGATCAGTTAATACCTGCTGCTTACACTGAAGCTCAGCCCTGACTTTTGACACTATGCTGCGAATGCATACTGGGAGCTTCTTTGTGAAGACTGTCTTTCAGAATTGCCAGGTGCTGTGGATCAAAAGTGCTTGTTCTACTCCCCACAAACCCTACTCCCCCAAATTTTGACTCTTGAGCACTGTCACTTTCAGCTGTTTACACTTGAGTCTGTCTTCTCCTGGAATGTGCAGAGGACTACTTCATACAAATGTTAGATATGCCAACCAGGAATGAAACACACTGAACTTGCTACTAACTGATCAAGAAAACCTTTATTATCTCAATTAGTTAATACACTGCCTTGGCTGCAGTGATGACAATATTGTGGAGTTTGGGATCTTGCTGAACACACCAAAGACCAATGCTAAGACAAAAGTTTTAGATTGTAGAAGAGCAAACTTCAGCTCACTCAAAGCCTAGATGGGAAGGATTCCATGACAAACTTCCATGGAGAATAAAGGACCTAGCCAGTGCTGGGAGTTGTTCAAGAATGCTCTCCTGGAAGCACAAAATCAGCTCATCACAAGTAAAGGGGATGTAGACAGAAGAGACCCCCTTGGCTTAAGTTTGAGTTTCTGAGTCTGCTCAAAACCAAAAGAGAAGTGTACCAGAAATGAAAAAGCAGATGAGTACCTGTTGAGAGCTACAAGGGCATTGTCAGGGTGTGCAGAGATGCAGATAGAAAAGTAAAAGCTTAGCTTGAATTGAAAATGGCCAGAGATGTTAAAATTTACAAGGGTTCTTCAGGTATGTAAACAAGCACAAATAGAATGAAAATATTGGCCCACTGTTAAACAGGAGAGGTGAATTAGTCACCATCAACATTGAAAAGGTGGAGATTCTCAACACTTGGTTCTTCTCAGTCTTTATTAGCATTATTGTGCCTCAGGCCTTGGGAACAAAAATCCGGTTTGATGCAAATGCAGACCCACCAGCAGTGAAGAAAAATGTGGTAAGTGAACTGTTACAAGACGTTGACCTTACAAATTGGTGGACTGACATATCAAGCTGACTGATGTCATTGTGAGGCTGCTTTTCATAATCTTTTGATAAATCATGGAGATCAGGAAATGCCTCAGAAAACTGGAAGAAGCTTTATGTGAGGCCACCAGTAGACATTGTTGACTTGAATTTCTTCAAGGCTTTTGATAGGGTTCTCCACAGTCTGCGGCTAGAGAAAATGATGTGCTATTGTCTAGATCAGAGGGTTGTATGGTAAGTAGGAACTTCCTGACAGGCTGCACCCAGATGGTGGTGGTAAATAATTCCTTTTCAAACTGGCAACCTGTCATAAGCAGGGTCCCCCAGGGATCCTCACTGGGCCCAGCACTAAGAATGTCGTAAGTTATATTATGGATAGGTTCCAGTGTACTCTGATGAAGTTTGCTGTTGATACCAAACTGGTGGGAAAGTGGATGCTTTGGGAGAGCCACCTTGCAGGAAGACCTGGATAGGCTGGCAGAGTGAGCTAACAGGAGCCTTAAGAAGTTCAGCAAGGACACATGTAGAGTCTTGCAGACTAGACTCAGCTGGCTGGAAGTTAAGGAAGGAAGCTTTATATTCACAGCTTATCACAATACACAAGCAGGTATTTATAATATATCACAAATATATAAATACATATATATACACATGTATACAAATATATCACAAGTATATACAGAACTGAAGTAGGTTGACCATCTCACTTGTTCATGCTCTCACCAAATTGGTCACACAGGATTATCCAAAAGTAACCCACATGATTGGTGATGTCTAGGTGGAATTTGTCTCCTGGAATGGAATTGCCTTGCAGGAGGTGGTTGTCTGTTCCTGATGGGAGAAACGTGCATCCATTCAGATGATGAAGGAATGGTATCCTTTGCCAAATTGGATATGGAGGTTTTACATTCCTCCTTCAGTTCTTTCATGCTCTTTTATCTCTGTAGTCATAGTTTTTATGGCAGAGACTAGAGCGTAATGCAACAAGCTATCTTGTTCTAGTTGGAGGTGTCCCTGCCTATGGCAGGGGGTTGGAGCTGGATGATCCTTGAGGTCCCTTCCAACCTAAACCATTCTATGATTCTATGATTCTATGATCTTATATCTGTCGGTCAGTGAATTCACCAACAGTGAGAGGCCTTCCAATATCAGTCCTTGGTAGAAACCTGCTAGCCAAGATGTTAGCATAAGATGAAGGACCAAGTCTAATAAGCTTTTTTGTGAGACCTGTGCCAAGAGGAATGTCATCAGGCTCATGTGTGCCATGATCTCCATAAAACACTTCCTTCACAGCAAACTCCTTCCCTGCTCAATCATGTTGGGAATGATATCTCATAGCCCCAGCCAGCAGAAGGCATGTCCACAAGCTAACCTTACCAAGAGGGCTTGCTAGGTATTTTGTCCATTCCACTCTCCTTTGTGAGTGGCCCTAGCTGTTTTGCAGACTTGTCTCCTACCAGTAGAACATTTGCACCAATAGTATGGCATCTCACCAGCCAGCTTAGGATTGGCTCTCCTGATTCCCTTGCATATTCCTTTCTAACTTCTCTGATCTCTTTGAAGCAATCATTGGCATCCTTTATATCACCTTTCTTCTCTTCCTCTGGTTGTCCTGGTTGTCCTTGGCCTAGAAACAGAACTTTCCTAAGAGCACTCTTAAACTGCTCAGAGCCATCCTCCTTCTTGACACACTCACATAGCTCCTTTCATGACTGTATTGCGATTTAAGTATATTGGCTAAGTCTCTAAGACTGTATTTCTCCTCTTCCTCCTGTGTACCAGAGGTCACCTCCCCTAAATCCTCTCTTGAATCACTCTGTCAAATGTTTTGTCTTAGCTTTAGCCTTGGCTGGAGCAAAAAAGGCAGTAGACGTTACTTCTGGCGGGTCTGAATCACTGAGGGTCTGAACTGCTGAATCCTTTGAGTTTGAATTTGGTTTAGAGTTAGAAACTGCTGAGGATGTGAACTAGGTGAAGAAACAGCAGAAACTTCAACAGCTGGACCTGGTCTTTGGCTGCCTGCCACATTGCTGTCAACAACTGATACTTTGGCAGTTGTCCAACTACCTGCAGGAGGAGGTGTAGTGGTGGACATGGCAGCCCCCTCTTGCTCTCCCCCCGAACAGAAATTGTTTTGAGAAAGTTTTACAGGCCTTATTTATAACTCACTTTGCGAGGAAATCTTTCTCTTTCGTTTTCTTAAAGCAGCCACATTTGAATTTTTCATGCACAATGCTACCATTAGTGCTAAAACCAGAATTATTAGGGCTAAGCTCACACATGATAAATACACCACTGTGTTACGTGTGTAGAACTCGGTACAGGGGTCTGGAAGTTCAGTTTTGGACAGAATTACTGTCACAGGGGATGTTGAATAAATTGCACCATTTGTACTATTTCCCAACTTATTAAAAACAGGGCTGGTAACGCTTTCAGTAATATTAAAGCTGGCCCAGCTGAGAAGATACTCCGAAATCCAAAAACATTCCTTGAATCTTTCTCCACATTAAATCAAACAGAAGGGAACCAAGCTTGGCAACAATATAACGGTGGAGGCAAAAGAGGAAAACTGGCTAGGCCACCACCCAAATTATGTAAAATAACTTCATTTTAACTTCCAGACTTAATTAGCAATCAATCAAATTTAATTAGCCCCACTTGCAAACTCCAAAATAAAGATGTGATTGTTTGGGAGTTACCCGCCCATGCACTCTTATGAAATCACCCAGACTAAACTCAGACAGCTGGAAGTTAAAAAATGAATCTTTATATTCACAGCATAGCACAATACACAAGCAGATATTTACAATATATCACAAATACATACAGCTATATGCAGAAATATGCAAGTTAAAAGTTAATACAGAAACACAACACCCCTTCCAGAAATCAGAGTCCCCAGGAGGGACTCGCAACCACCCTTCCACCTTCTTTCCACCCTTCTACCTTATGTCAGAGTCTGCCTTATGGTCAGCGTGAGCTGCAAGAATTTGCAAGGGGAGTTAGAAGCAGAAGGATTAGTTACACAGATCCAAGCAGAAGAGAAACACACACTCTGACAGAGAGAGACATGCACTCTGTCCTATCTGTGTTTGTGTCCTTGCTTTTATACATCTCAGCAAGCCTGTGAGTGAAGTAGATATCACCATTGTTTTCCTCTCACAGCCTATAATCTAATTTTTCTCATTAAAATATTCCAGTTAACCTCAAACTAGCACACCTGCATTCTGGATTCAGTCATTATAGGGCTTAACGTTCTCATAATTTTATTTCCAGCGTCCATGAGGAAGACCTGTTAAAAATTAGTAGAGTCCATCACAGTTTTGAAGGAGGATTCCTTTGGATCTGTAGCCCTGTATTACACCTCTGGTTGAACATCAATGTAGCAGAAGGGATGGTGGGAGGAAATACCCACCATTACTCCCAAAGAAACCTGTTGGGGTTGCAGCAGCCAGTTAAGAAACACTAACCAGTTCATCTATGCTCTCCTATTTGATCACTCCAGGAAGTCAGCTGCTTGTAACAAACATTGTTTTAGCTGACATGCAAAGGAAGAACAGAGTTCTATTTTATAAATAGAAGGCAACGTTATGAATAAATGAATGGGATTTGTTTCAAGTGATCCTTAAAGATACAAGGAGCACAAGCTATTAAAGTAACAGTTCCTGAAAAAGTACAGAAGGTGTCAAGCAGCCCTGCCTTGAAGCAAAGGCATGTTGAGACCTTCTGTAATTCTGCATTCTTTTAAGTATTTGAAATACTGAACTCCCTAAGCTGGAGAACAAAAGCTTTGTATTGTCGGCTGAGTCTAGTCTGGGTGATTTCGAAAGTGGGGGGGGGNGGGGGGGGGGGGCGGGGAACTCCCAAACCACCACACCTGGGCAGACTGACTGCGTAACCCAAGAAGGGGTGCAACATGCTTTTTCAGGAACATTGCAAACCTCTGAGTGTCTTTCTGCCAAAATGCTTAAGTCCTGCTGAGCAACAGTTTCTCTTGCTCTGATCAATGGCTCACCTGCAAGTTTAGTTTCTTCTGTTGCATTGTCTTGGCCTTCCTACTGGATTAGTGGAGTGTGGTGGTTTAGGTATTCCCCACCCCCCCCACACTTTAGAAATCACCCAGACTAGGCTCAAACTGCTCTGGAAATATGAGTGAAGCTTATATTTACAGCTAACACAATATACAAGCAGGTATTTACAGTATATACAGTTATAGACAGAAATATACAAGGTAAAAAGGTAATACAGAAACACAACTCCCCTCCCAGAAACCTGAGTCCCCAGGAGGGGCTCTCAACCCCCCCTTCACCTTCCCCCTACCCCTCTTAACCTTACCCCAGTCCCAAGGAAGAACAGAGGTTCGGCTGAGGGTTAGGAAACAAAGTGGATTAGTCCAAAATGGAGGGTGAGGTTAAAGAGTGAGATGCAGTTCAGCCAGTTCCCCAGCAGCAGCCCAAGTGAGAGAAGTGCCGAGTGTATTATCTATGTTTTGGCTTATGTTTTTATACATCTCTGTAAGACTGTGGGGGAAGTAGACATCACCAGCCTGTAATCTAATTCTTCTCACCAAAACACTCTAGCTAGCTTCAAACTAGCACATGGAGTATCACAAATGTACATTCTATCACACTTCAGTGCTGTAACACTTCCAAGAAAAGTTAATACAGAACCTTTGGTCTTCTACCTGGTCCATGTGGGAAGCCCATCTGTCTTTCCACATCAAGGTTACTTGCCTACCTTGACTGTAATTTACAGAATTCCAAGTGTATGATATGATAATTAGCTGAATGTCGTCCCTCAGAAAAGATTTGTAAAGTGTCTTGTTATCTGTTAACACTACACAGAATTCTGTTGAAGAGACTCCTGGATCAAAAAGACAAGGATCAAATGCATGTGGTATTTGTTTATAAAGCTGTCCAAGCTCAGCAGAGTTGTTTTTTTTTTCTACTGCTGTGTAGAAAGTGTGGTACCAAAGTACCACACAGAAAGATAAGAAGGTTGCTGGAGAAAAAGAAGTTAGAATAGAATAGACTAGAATCAATCAGGTTGGAAGAGACCTCCAAGATCATCCAGTCCAACCTATCACCCAGTTTTGGAGTTAATACTCCAAAACACAGAAATCAGAAATTTTCTCATACCATACTTAATTATCTGTCAGAAATAAGATCTAATACTTGTGCACATGAGATAAGTACATCTTAGACTTAGCAGTTTGTTTTTAAAGCTCACTGGCTTGTTAGTACTATCCGTGTTAATAGAAATAATTGCCATTTTGTTGGCCTTATTTTCTTCAAGACCTAGGCTGAGTAATACAGTCTGAGCATTGCCATGCAGTGTGTCTCTCATCATCCTATGAAAAGACTGAAAGAAATGGAAATGTATGGAGATAAATGCTCATTATAGCAAGTGCTATGTCCTGTCTCACAGTCTGTGCCTTCCAGGAGAGCACACAAAAAGCACCAACCCAGTACACCCACTTTGTGCTTTTGACAATGGTTTAAAAGCTTCTATGGATCAGTTTACCCAGTAGCCCTGTTTAGAAAATAGTTACCCAGTTTCTCTGTGAAATTTCTTGTCAAGGGGAATGAGACCTCCTCAAGATCACATTGACTGAATTTGCAAGCTTCATAAAAACATTGATACAAGTGAAGTACAGGAACCATAGACTCTGTCCTTTATTCAGCATACAAAGCTCATGCAAATCCCTTGGGAAAGGAATGAGTAGTAGGAGAGGATGTTCCTTGAGACAATACAGGAGCCGAGACAGGAATGGCATTTTGTGCTGTTTCAAAAGTGTATTGAGAAACTGAAAGTAAATGCCCTATGGCATGAAAAAGCCCCAGAGTTTTGAAGGTAAACTAGATCAGCCTCCAGGGAGTATCTAACCTCTTGATCTTGTTATCATGCAGTATAACTCTAAGTAATGAAAGAAAATCTTTGCTGCAGGGAGGATTACAGCACAAATAGAACTATCATTAAAAGAAATACAAACATAAAGAGCCCCCACCTATTTTGTCAATAATTGTCTAAGGGAAAACTATGCCCCATGAATGAATTATAGCATAGCTACAAAAGCACACTCCTAAAGATATTTTCTAGTGTGAACAAATTCATCCACACCCAGAATGCCACTAAAGAATCCTTCTGAACACAGTATGACAGAGTCTTTTGGTAAAGGTAGGATTTTTATTAGAAAACTGACAGCATGAGTAACATCTCAGATTCTGTGCTGGTGATTCTATTCTATGCATGTCTATAATTTGAAACACACTTGTTCCTTTTAATAAGATAGTCTGTCTTTGTGCCCTTGTATTTGTGTAGTTCTGTCTTAACCTGCTTCCCTTACCAATACCCTTTGGACTGCAATATCTGATTTCTTCTAAGCCTTATTTATCCTTCAGGAAGGTACATTCTTCCTTTTCTCGTCTAACTCAGGGGCTGAAGAGCTGATCTCAGAAGAGGGACTGGGCTGCTTCTGGCTTTTTCTTTGATTTTACTGTTGCTCACAATAACTGAAATTAAATTCAAAGTGTAAGGAGATACAAAAGAAAACATTGTTTTGTTGTGAACAGGTGAAGGGAACATTTACTAATACTCTGCCAGAGTTTGGAGGAGGAGGAGGTCTGTGAAACTTAGAGCAGCAAACTGTGGAAACAATGAATGCCTTTCTAGTGAAAACCGGAAAAACATGTCTTTGTCAGGGGGAAAGAGTACTTCAGAAAGGATTGCCATCTGCTGGGATAGAATATAAACAAAGCTAATCAATTATCTGAGATTACAGTTGAGATTTGGGTTACTTTGTGGAGACTTTCAATAGACAAGATGTGTAGCATTACTTCATGATTTATATAGTGACAAATGTCTGAACAGTAATGTCTAACCAGTGTTTAACAGCTTTCCCTCCTATGAGGAATTCTGCTATTAAATGTTAGAGAAACTTGGTATTGTGCATCTCCTGTCTTCCAGATTTCCAAAGATCTGTAGACTCACTCTTTCTACCTCCTATCTACCCCTTTTGCATGTGAGTTTATTGTCCTGCTCATTGGCCTTGGTACTTGGAAGGTGTCACAGAGAGGGATTCTGCTGCCTATGCTGATTTGTGCCTAAGGGGAGAAATTAATTGGTGCAAGATAATATGTATAAAAATATATATTTATTAACTTCAATATTCTGAACTCTCGCCACCCCCAACCACAGTATATTAATATTAAAAAGAATTCTACACGGTTATGAAGTACCTTATAGGATTAATACCACACTATAACTTATTANCTGGCTGCTTCTGAATGCTTTGTCCAGGGAATTTGTAGGCAGGACCTCAGGTGCAGGAGGAGGATGCCTTGCAGTCTAAGCACATTGTCACGCTTGCTGGTAGGCTGATCACATGCAGACAAGAAGGGTCTGCTTCCTGGTAACTTGGCAGCAGTGGCGCTTGCCAGGCAATGATAAGGCAGTGGGCATACACAGCTGCTCAGAGTCTGAGCTCCATAGGTAAAGGCAGGCTAAATCTAATAATCAGCAAGTGTGCCTGAATGTGAGCAGTCGTGAGCAGGGGGGGCCCAAGCACGGGGCCTGAGCGTGACTGGGTGCACGCTGGTGAAGCAAGAGCAGACAGGTGAAGCTGCAGCAATGGAGTCAGAGCAGAAGCAGACAGGTCAAGTACGTTGTTTACCTGTGTGCCTCTATTTATCAACTGTGGGCCGAGATTAATGGCCCTTTGGCCATCAGAATGACCAGTCAGGTTATGGCAGTCAGCCAAACAATATCATAATAGGCAAGATCACAAGCCTAGTACCCCCAAATACGGGGAGAGCCTGGGTGGGCCACACGCTAAGCGTGTGGTCTTATGCAACATGTTTACAACCAGCTTATATGACCTGTTTACAACCTGGACCTTAGGCAGGCCAGACTTTGTGGCACCAGGCTTATTGTGCCCCTTTTATGCTTGTTTACCCATTTAATGTGTTTACCCCTGGTTTAGGCAGGAAAACATGTTTGGGCAAGGTAAGGCAAAAAATAAGCCTATTTTTGGGCCTACAGGCCCTCCACAACAGAAGGGCAACCAGTCTTGCCAGAAGTCGAGTGGGTGAAGCTCTGTATAGCTTGTATTGCTTTGGGAACAGAGAAAGTGATCGCCATTGATGGGCAGTGCTGCGCTTCTTGGCCAGACATAGACTGCCTATGCTGAGACATGGTGGCTCTTTTTTTACCCAATTTCCATGTCCTCAGTTTAGGACTGGTGAACTCTTGTCACCCAGTTCTGCTCCTCTTAGGATATAGGCTGGATGTTAGGAGAAAGTTCTTCACAGAGAGAGTGATTTGCCATCAGAATGGGCTGCCCAGGGAGGTGGTGGAGTCGCCATCCCTGGAGGTATTCAGAAAAAGACTGAATGAGGCACTTAGTGTCATGGTCTAATTGATTGGACAGGGCTGCGTGATAGGTTGGACTGGATGATCTTGGAAGTCTCTTCCAACCTGATTGATTCTATGATTCTGTGATCAAGTGCCAAGCAAGCTCCTTCTCTCATAATCTTTAATCAGTTTGAGATCATGTCTTTCAAACTGCGAAGGAGTCTCTTTGCCACTCTGATTTTATTCTGTATATTGCAGGTTTGTTGTGGAATTTGTCCTCCAATGAACAGCTGAAGCACTTGTTGATTAGAGAAGCCCTACAAACGCTCACTGAAACTATTCTCATCCCTTACTCGGGCTGGCCAGATCAAGATTACGCAAAATCAAATGCTTTACCTGACCCTGATATCTTCTACAATGCTACAGGATGCTTGAGGTGAGCACTCAGTCTATAGTTACCCAAAGCAATAATGACAATAAAACAGACCTGCATGTTTCTTTTCTTTCTTGCTTTGAACTTTGATGGCTCCAAGAGAAGAGTTTTCATACAGGTCATATTTTAAAATGCCTTATATATATGATACCAGAAAAATTAGTGCTCAATTCAGCAGAAGCATCATTCTTTGTAAACCATCTATATCTTCCTTTAACTAAATATATCTGTAATAGAAAATATCAATCAGAGGCCTGCACTGAAGTCAAAGAGATCCTTCATTAACAGTTGTTAGTATGATGTGTAGTATTAGACCTTGATTGATGATGGTAGTAGCAAATGGTTGTCAGAGTGGTGTTACAAATTAACACTGGAGAAAAGCTAAAACTAACCTTTAAATATGTATTGGCCTTTAAAATTTCTTTTAAGACTCTACTGCAGTGATCTCCAAATGTTTTTGATCATGCACATCTATCAGTAGAAACTTAGGAGAACATTCCCTCAGTATATGTTTATTTAGAAGTTACATACATGTACTACTGTACTAATACATTATATACACTGTGAAACATATAAAGCCCCAGAGATTTAAAAGGATGATACAAAGTTGAAATACACTTTTTAAAAATTTTATTTTGTTTATTAATGGTATAAAAGTATTTCATTCCCACCCCACAATGGACTGTCGTGTGTAGCCCCTGGGGAGACCAGTGCTCGAGAGGATGGTGAGCTTTATTTAAAGTCTAGCTCTAAAGTTGTATGATATGCTGGGACAAATACAAGAGTGACACTTTCATAAGATGTGAAGTTCTTTAACTCAGATGTTTATAACCACTTTGTTAGTACCTTTTTGATACGCAATTACTGCTTCATGTTAATTTCTAAAGTTTATGAAACATGAGGCAACTATCTACTGGAGTCATATGAAAATAAGCTTACTCTACAAACTCAAAATAATTAAGACTTACACATAGCTTGGGTGTGTGTGTATACTTCTGAATGGCAGAACAGATATATGAATGTGTGTGTTGAAAATAACAGTGCAGCACCATGAGGAGACCTAGGCTAAGGCAAGTTATGCAGTAGTTTATTTCTTTGAAACACAATTTCTAGGTTGTGCTGAAGCAAAACAGTTACAGGTAGCCATGGGATATTTTATCATCACATATATTCATTTAGTGAATTCAGTTTCTGTATAAATGAGACTACAGTCTTCTGTAATGACTGTTTCAGGGTAGCCTCAACAGAAAATTATTACCAGGTATGTTTCATTCAAGCAGTGGTAATGCTGTTTACAGTAGATAATTAATTGTGGGCAGTGTTTTTGAGCAATCTTTGGTTCAGACACACCCAGGAGTGTTAGCTTTTCCCATGAGAATCACAAAGTTGGCAGCTTTCTCTCACAATTTCTACCCTTTGCACTTTACTGTTATGTAGCTCTGCAAGTGCCATTTGGACTACCAAGTACTTGAAGGGTTAGTTCTGGTGTTATAGGTCCATCAATGGAACAATTGAAGTGCTTTTCTACATAGAATTTTCTTTCAAGAGACTGCGCAAGTAATTTTAATTTACAGCAGAATTAGGTATTGATGTGCCCACAGTGTTTTCTGATACTTGTGCTGGGTAACTTTTTCTCAGCTGCAGTAATATCTGAGAGTCCTACCAGGTTCATGAGGCATGGGACCAGTCCTTTGGGCAGTAAGCAGAATATGATAAGCAGTGACCAGGCCGCTCTTTTTTCATACTTGGCATATAAACCACAAGTAGTAGTTACATTCTGTAGTATCTCCAGGGACCCTTAGGATAAATCTATATAGCTAATCTCAAGCCATAATCACTTCTCATGAAATCAGTGATTTGGAAATGGAACATGGTACCTAGGAGCACAGAAAAGTGTTCAGTTTTGACCTGCTGCCAGAGATGCTTACTTTGAGGTGTCATAATCTATATCTAAACCAATTAGAAAATTACATCACCTAAATGAAGAAAAAAATCCCATTTTTTTAAAGCAATGTAAGCCCTATCCAACTTTTTGCACAACTTCAAGTAAACTGATGCCAAGCTAAAGCCATAAGGTGGAGGAACAGATTTGCAGTTGCATGTTTGTGAGAGCAATCAGCTAATAACCTTATAACGCAGTAGCCACTATTAGAGAAATGCCAAAGGCCTCAGTAAATGTGTCCCTAAATTGCTGAAATATAAACATCACATTTTTAATAAAGACACCTTTAAATATAACAGTCCCTAAAACTGTGGCGCTTCACATTCGTGAATTTAAAGTCATTGTACAAAAGTACAAATATGAGCATCAGAGTTGCATGTCTTTTGTTTACATATTCTAAAATGCATGAAAGGACATGGTTTGAAATAATGAAAGAGTCATGTAGGAGAACAAATGCATGACCTTAGTTTTAAAGTCTTCTTAATAAAGCACAAGAACGTTAGAGGCTGGGAAGCTGCCCATTTTTTTTTGCCTTCCACATAGCTGCTTTGCTAACATGTCCTAAAGCAGAGTAGTTGCACCTATTTTGCATGGATTTTTACTGTGCAAGCAGTACCTGATAATACCATGTGACTTGTTTGAAAAGACAAATGAATTGCTAGCTCTACAAAATACTGTGATAAAGTACCTTTTTTTCTGTAGGAACTCGTGTCACTTCACTAGCTACTTCATTTCTAAGTAATAACTAACTCATATTTACTTTGATGGCTCAGAAGCAAATACAGAGAAACATTAACTACCCATAATAAAATCTTCCTGGCTAATGCTAGAGGTGTTATCTTATCTATGAAACAAAGCAAGTTACGTTCTTTCATGTCAATTAACCCAAGCTACATTTGTATAGAAACCAGTCTTCTTCTTAGGTGTGATGGTCTGTGACGGCATGATCTACTCCTCTCCTGTGTTTGGATTCTGGACCCATCTCTTCTCTACAAGTGAGGGCTGCTGGGGACACAGAATCATTCTCAGTTTTAGCATGACAATACTTTTTCTGACCTAACCGCAGCAACTTGACATGACTTGGTATGTGACAAATAAGGCATGAGAGTCGCTGAGTTGTTTTAAATTAAATAAAAGTCAATTCCAAACATACTTTACTCTGTACAGAAAGTGAGTGGGGCTGTTCCAGAGCTGCAGCTAGCTCTGTAGCCTCAGTGCAAAGTCTTTCAGACCGGCCTTGCCTAGATGCTCAAGAATACCTTACCTATTTTAAAAATACAATGTTCATATTGCAGTTCTCCTCATTTTTAAAAGCTTGAACTCTGAAATTTATAATTGGAACAAGAAGGGCTTGAAAATTCACAGGTAAAGTTGATCTACAGGATTGCCAAAATATTTTCTATCAGAGAATGATTTTTTTTTGTGAGGCTTACCGTGTTTGTATAGACCAAATATCTGAAATGGTTAAGATTAATCACTTTGCATCTCCTTATTGGAAATTAGCACACCTTCCAAATTAGGTGTCTTAAAGTGTTCTTTCTTTATGTATTAATTAAAAACAAAACAAAAAAACCACCAAAACAACAACAAATCTCTGCACAAAGAAATGATGGAAAGAAGAGCATTCCAAAAAAGTGAAAAACTTATCCACTGAGGTAATATTACTAATGATGGTATTTAAAGAATAAATGTTTGCCAGAATAAAAATCTGTAATTAGTCTTCTGTTTTGTAACACACTGATAAAGTCTACAGCCTGCAGCTTCTACTACGGGATAAAAATAGTACTTTGGAGTGTGATCACTACACTTTGATGTGTAGTATAGTACTCTGCTGCAGGACAATACCAGAACTGTTTTTTTTAAATCTGCATGCACATCCTGACTCAAAGGGACACTCACAGTCCAAATCTATCACTGTCATCTGATATGGGTGTATGTGGTGTGCTACACAGTTACTAATACAAAAAAGCTCTCTTCATCCTCTTCAATGGAATTTCAGGAGAAGTGAATTCACACCTAGGAAGTAATACTGCACATCCTAAGACTGGAATAAGTGAATGGCCAGAATTCTTCCCATCCTGCTAACCAGTTATTGCCAGAAGTATTGTAGAGTCCTGAATCTCAGCTGCCTGTAGAAGCCACTGTTAAGGAAGCCTGACGTCTAACATCAGCATTTGTTAATTCCATTCTCTAGATCCAGAATTTCTCTTAAAGATTTGCTTCTGACACAGTTTTACAGAAATTGCAGATCACAAAAATTAACAGCATAAGAAGAAACTGTGTACATCACACAGTTCTTCATTAGCCATTAAAATAATTAATGGTATTGTTCAGTCTTGAACTATGATAAAAAGCACTGTGCTCTGAACAGGCAAAGTAAGACAAATCAAAAGACCTCACTGATAGCCTGACAACAAGCTGAACATGCAAAATTGATGTATTAAACTCTCTAGAGGAGTTTGCAGACTTCTGCAGAGAGGTATTGTTGGATTTTGAAGATAGTTACACTTCTTCTTGGTTTGAAAAAGTCCTACACATAAGAGGTCTGTTTCCAGTTCCAATACAAATGAATAGAAGTCTCAAAATAGTTAGCCTCCTCCTCCATATCCCATCTTTCAGTCTGCTAAGGTAAGATGCTAGCAGCATGCAGAATATATGTTTTTGAATCTTATTTATATACATAATGGAATTACTGACATGGCTCTTCCTCTCATTAAAAGGAAGGCCTAGAAGACTGTACTGTATCTTGAAAGCACATAATGATCTTGTTCTATTTTTACCTCAAATACCTGTTCCCAAAAGCTCTGCAATGCTGAACTTCTCATGACTTACATTTAATGATCACATTTCCTCCTGCAAAGCATTTCATTTAAGTGTTGCTATAACTGCTATATTTCATTAGAAAGTCCTGTTTAATTGCTCTTTAACTGAGGCATCCTGTGGCCCTATTTATACTAATTCTTCAAAAATTCCTATATAGCTATCTCCAGAAGTCTGCTAACCTCTCTGTTCCTAGTTCCCCAGAAAATAAAATGAAAGTAACATTCCTTTTTCATGCTCTGTCTGTCCCAACTCTTTTTTAAGTTTTGTGAAATATAGAATGACACAAAAGGACAGTGGCAACCTGCAGATGGAAGTAGTATCACTGAACAAACATGTATTTCCATTTGCTCTGTAGAGAATTGAAGCTAAAAGTCTGTGTGTTAGAAAGAGTAATAGCAGGTCAATTTCGTAATGGAAGCTTGCAAGACAAAATCTAGAGGAACTGATAAAAAGTCTTTGAACCATGGCCTCTTGCATAACATTACCATTCCTTTAAGTTTATTGCCATCCATTCTTATCTTCTCTTGTCTCCTTTTCGGTTTATCTGCTCCCCAAGTTCCTTGAAGGCATTTCTTTATTTCCAGCAAGCAGCTTGCAGCTTGATGCCTGGTAGTTGGTGGATAGATCCTTGGATACTTTTCCCTCCCTGTTGCATTTTTTTAATTGTTTAAAGCATGAAGGGAATAGGATTTCCTGAACTACTTTAGGAAACTGTTCTCATGTAATTGCCCATTTTAAGTCCTTATCAGGCATTCACAGCAGTACAAAAAATATTTCCAACATAGTCAGGCAGCGTATGACTCAGTGCTGTCTTAAAGGGAGTACCCCTTTCATTTGTTGCCATTTGCAATCTAACTGAACATATGTTATGATTCCATTTCTTTCAAAATCACACTTGATTTTACTATGTCATATTTCTTTGTATTTACCTCATATACGTGGATCAAAAAACATTTCTTGTAGGGAATTAGCTGATCCTCCACAAATGCCACAGGAACATGAGTTATGTGGCTAGTTTAGTAACAGGTAAGGTTTACACTGTGCATGTGTGCAAGAGAGAACAGAAGCAGCACATATGGGATGTGAGAAGTGAGGCACATACATAGATATGATACATCCATATTAGTATCTGGTATAGTTTGGACATGTCACCAGAATTATCATATTTAGGCCTGGCAGAAAGTAGAGATTTTTAATAAAATGATGAAAAAGTGTAATTTTTGAGTCACTTAAAAGAGAGCATCCCTACAAGCAGCAATCTCCCTAAGGCTGTATTCTCTGCATGCTGCATTCTCCAAACCATTGAATACGAACACGGGGTACAGATGTCAGTAACTGGGTAGCAGAACTGTTTTTCTACATGAAGACTCTTGATCTTGGTCAGATTTTTTTAACATGGATGTATTTTTCTCAGTGTGCTTTAGATTAAATGCGAGTAAAACAAAATTACATGGCAGACGTGCAGATTCCTGAGCAGCCCTGAGGTCTCACCATGTAAGTTGCCACAGGACAGGGCCAGCCCAACCCTGGCAGCTGCCCAAGTACTAAGTATTTCAGAGCCTTTAGGAGCTCCACTACAAGACACTCCAACTCCTGAACTGAGATGGAGGCATATCAGTTGTCAAATCTTGGGAAGATAAGATGAATGCTTCTATGATTCTATGAACAGTAGAGCATCAGGTCATGATAAAGAGTTCAGTCATTTATTTCCTTTGCAAAATGGGCCGGGACCTCTGATCCAGGCTGTTCTCTTCCTTCTGAGCTATAAAGCTATGTACACCACCATGTTCATGCTAGATAGCAGGACCAGGTGATGGCCTCTCTTTGCATAGCCATTGAGCATGATCTTAGTTGTCAAAAGTGCAAGAATTTTTAGAATAATGTACTGTGACAAAATGAAATAATGAAATGCTATATCAGCTGAAGTGTCTTTGGCAAGCGAAATTCCACACTTATCTTTTAATAGTATTTTTAGTCTGTGTGCCTCTGAAACTATTTCTGCTATGGGCTTGAAGGGCTGTAACATGTAAACTTCCATCAGCATAACCATAAACATATGAAAGTGTGACATATATATAGATGAAATTAAATTCCAAAGTGATGTCTATGGTAGATCATGTTGAGGAATCCAAATATTGATTCTTTGATATAATTTCATGAGGGAGTGAATTCATAAGTAGGGATACTGTTAACAGCGTGACCTAAGGTAAAACTATCATTACAGTGAATTAGTATTTAATACGTTTATGTACTTGCCAGGGGAAATAAACAGAACTGCATTGACTGTAGAAATGCTGTATTAATTTTACAGTCATAAGCCACAGGAAAGTTTAAAGCTGTACCTTACTGTCTTTGTCATTAATAGCATTTTAAACCATTGTAATTTCCAGTTGGTAAAGTAAGAGTGCAAAATAAACACCCTGAAAGTATGTGAAGGAACATGTCCCTCTCTGTGATGAATGCTAAGATTGGATTATATTCAATGTTATTTCAAACAAAGGAGCTGGAATGTGATGTTGCATGGCCAGCGGAGCTGCAGGAGTCAAAGTAATGATGCCTGTGTTTATAATTCCAGAATTCCACCATTCAGAGTTTGTTCAGTTGTAAAAATAATTACACCCCAAAACTGTAAGTGTTACTTCCCTGGAAATCAGTAGCTTATGTAGAGCCAGACTTTGAGCAGGACATGCATGTTTGTCCTTTGAAGGGGTTTGAATCACTTTTGTAATTAATTTTCAAATTGTACTTGGGTTACCACAAAGCATAGAAAATGTTACTTGAAAAGCAAGGCAAATAGTGGCTTCCTTTGGTCTGGAGGATGCAGAAGCTGTGCAGAGCAGTGTCTGAGACTGTGGTAGAACAGCAGAAGGCATCGCAGGAGGCGTTTTGCTCTGAGTGACTTCTAGCGGCTTCAGTCGTTTGTGCTTCGATGCCAGGGGTTTCTCTGGGAAGCTGGCAGGCAGATGAGTATCATGTCTGTTTTTTTTCCCCTTGCTTGTGTTACGCTGCTGGTCTGGCAGTGATGGCAGTGGCAGCCACATCACAATTCTTCTCAGACTGTCACTCTGTGCTAGGACCAGGCGGCTGCCCTAAACTATCAGCTTAGCTGCATTCACGTCCCCGCCTGCCTGCCAGCACCCCTCAGCATTTCCACAAACACATGGATTGCCATGTGAATTTGGCTGCATAACTGACATCACTTACTTAGCTTGTTAATGTAAAATGTTTCTAAAACTCTCAGACTATGTACACGTTGATGGATCTTCTTAGGTCAAGAACTGTTTTGGTGTAAGTGCTAAAGGACATTTGTGTGCATGGAAATTTTTATTAGTATATTTCCTTAGACTTTTTTTTTTTAACATAACTACTGTCCTAAATATTTCTATTTTACTTGTGTTTTTAATTTGTTTGACTATTTAAAAAGGGTTTAAAATCTTCACCCTTGAGATCTGGGTCACATCTTACCTTATCCAGCCAAACACAGAAGTTTGGAGGTTTTTGAGTATTGTGTCTGGGGAATTTTACTTAGGAGAGGCTCAGATTATCTTACAACACTGAAAAAAGGAAGCAGTCAACCTTAGCTTCAGTATTGTTAAGATTTATCTGGAAAAGTTTGTCAGAGGGTCACAAGTAAATATCTTTGACTAAATCTCACCAACTTTTTCTCTCCTGCACAGAAACATGAGCTCTGCTGGCCCAGAAGGAAGAAAAAAGATGAGAGAATGTGTTGGCTTGATTGATTCTCTTGTGTATTATATTCAAGGAGCTATTGCAGACCATGAGCCCAATGACAAGGTATTCTTTGAGATGAAAGATCTTTTCTTAGGGGAAATTGCAAAGAGAACTGTTTTTTTTCTTTTGAAACTCATGTTCAGACACAATTGTGATGTAACTGCCAAACTTACACTTTATTTACAGGGCTTTTACAACTGCTACCAGAGGTAAAAGTCCAGTAAGAAGCTTTTTGAAGTTGTTTTTTCACTCAGTATAAAAGAATAATATACCTGAGCACTGGGAAAAACATTCAGTTACCAAAGCTAGAAACTTCTGTCTTTTATAAAGTGGCATACAGCCACAATTTTCAGAGACACTGAACTGCCTAAAGATTCAGATAATCATATAATGGTTTAGGTTGGAAGGGACCTCAAAGATCATCCAGTTCCAACCCCCTGCCATAGGCAGGGACACCTCTCACTAGAACAGGTCACACAAGACCTCATCTGATCTGTCCTTGAACACCTCCAGAGAAGGAGCATCCACAGCCTCCCTGGGCAACCTGTTCCAATGTCTCACCACCCTCACTGTAAACTAGAGGAAAGGGCTCTTTAAATCTCCCCTTTTACAGTTTGAACCCATTACAAAACCTTGTAAATAGTCCCTCCCCTTCCTGTAGGCCCCCTTCAGATACTGAAAGGTTACTGTGACATCTCGTCAATGCCTTCTGTTCGCCAGGCTGGAGAGCCCCAACTCTTGTAGCCTGTCCTCAGAGGTGCTCCAGCTCTCTGGTCATCTTCATGACCCTCCTCTGGACTCGCTCTAACAGTTCCATGCCCTTGTGTTAGGGGCTCCAGAACTGTACATAGTACTCCAGGTGGGGTCTGACAAGAGCTAAGAGGATGAATCACCTCCCGTGCCCTGTTGGCCATGCTTCTCGTGGTGCAGCCCAGGACACAGCTGGCTGTCTGGGCTGCATGTGCACACTGCCAGCTCATGTTGAGCTTTTCATCAACCCAGACCTGCACATCCTTTTCCTGAGGGCTGCTCTCCAGCCATTTACCACCCAGCCTGGATTTTTGCTTTGGATAATACCTTCTTAGTTGTCTCAGAGAGCTAACTAACTAGAAGCTTCAAAAATTAATCAGGGTACTGTCCTGTATATTTAGTGCTATATACATCCCTTAGGAAATTAATAATTTAAATTCCTTTGGGTGGCAGTGTAATTAAGGAGCTTGCATAATTTAGAATGGGATTATTTTTTCTGCATTTTTTAGCAGTTACACTTGCTACCTAAGTCACAGCAACTACATGAACATGAGCATCTCCAACAACCAGTCCCTCACATTCTCTTCCCCCAACCATTGATTGCAGATGAGCCCAGACTAGATTCTTGTCTTCTCTCTGGGTGAAATTAGGTGAGAAGAGCAGCCACCACTTAGTAGTTAGCCACAGCCTGTGAGGCACCTCTAGCACACCTGCTACAACTTGTGCTGTGTAGTGGCAACTATTGCACATTTATAGCTCTGTTCTGGGATTAGTTACTTGAACTTCTCCATCTCCCTGTATTTAGTGCCTTTAGCTTCCCTTGACACTTGTGCCAAAAGCTCCCTGCTGCATTTTGTCTTAAAACCACTCATTCCTTTTTTTTTCGCTTTCAATAAAGAAAACTGGTAATAAAGCTATTTTCCACTGGACTCATCATTCAGGAATTGTGGACCTGACCTTAGTCATGTCCAGAAAGGCACCTTTAATGTAAAAAAAGCATTCTATCACAGAACTACTGGCAAAACTAGAAGTGGGTAAATTCAGATTGGATGTTAGGAAAAAGTTCTTCACCATAATGGTGGCGAGACACTGGAGCCAGGTTGCCCAGGGCAGTGGTGGAGGCCCCATCCCTGGAGATTTTTGAAGGCAAGGCTGGATGGGGCTCTGAGCAACCTGATCTAGTGTGAGATGTCTCTGCCCATGGCAGTGGAGTTGGAACTGGATGATCTTTGAGGTCTCTTGCAACCCTGACAATTCTGTGACTCTGTGAAAAGCACTTCCTCCTTTGGAAAGATACAAAGCTTTTCTTTTGCTGAGGCTACAGCAAGGTGTGTAAATGATTAATAGATGAGGGGCAAGCAACTGATGTCATTTACCTGGACCTGAGCAAGGCCTTTCACACTGTCTCACACCACATCCTGGTCTCCAAGCTGGTGAAACATGGGTTTGATGGCTGGACCACTAGATGGAAAGAGAACTGGCTTGATGGCCACACCCAAAGAGTGGCTGTCAATGGGTCCATGTCCAAGTGGAGGCCAGTGACAAGCAGAGGCCTTCAGGGATCAGCCATGGGAACAGTCTTGTCCAACATCTTTGTTGGTGACAGGGACAGTGGCACCGAGTCCTCAAGTTCGCTGATGACACCAAGCTGTGTGGTGCAACAGACACATTGGAGGGAAGGGATGCCACCCAGAGGGACCTGGACAGGCTGGAGAGGTGGGCACAAGCCAACCTTACAAGGTTCAGCAAGACCAAATGCAAGGTCCTGCATCTGGGTTGAGGCAACCCCAAGCACAAATCCAGGCTGGGCAGTGAGTGGCTGGAGAGCAGCCCTGAGGAGATGGACTTGGGGGTGCTGGTGGATGAGAAGCTCAAAATGAGCCAGCAGTGTGCACTTTCAGCCTGGAGGGCCAACCAGATCCTGGGCTGCATCAGAAGTGTGGCCAGCAGGTCCAGGGAGGTGATTCTCCCCCTCTACTCCACTCTGGTGAGACCTCACCTGGAGTACTGCATCCAGTTCTGGGGCCTCTATTACAGGAGAGATGTGGACATGCTGGAGCATGTCCAGAGAAGGGCCACGAGGATGATCAGAGAGCTGGAGCACCTCTCTTATGAGGACATACTAAAAGAGTTGTGGCTGTTCAGTCTGAAGAAGAGGAGGCTCCAAGGTGACCTTATTGTGGCCTTTCACTATCTGAAGGAGGCCTACAAAAAAGCTGGGGAGGGACTTTTTAGGCTCTCAGGTAGTGAAAGGACTAGGGCTAATGGAGCAAAGCTGGAGGTGGATAGATTCAGACTGGACACAAGGAGGAAGTTGTTCAGCATAAGAGCAGTGAGAGCCTGGAATGGGCGGCACAGGGAGGTGATTGAGACCCCATCCCTGGAGGTATTTAAGGCCAGGCTGGATGAGGCTCTGACCAGCCTGATCTAGGGTAGAGTGTCCCTGCCCGTGGTAGGGGTGTTTGAACTAGATGATTCTTGTGGTCCCTTCCAAGCCTGACTGATTCTATGGTTGTCTTTACTCTTAAGCTCTTAAACATTCCTTGGTACGTTTCTGGTCTGTGCCAAACAGCACTCACCCAAACAATTTCCAAGCATAATTGAGGAATTACAATGTCCCAGGCCCATTTCCAATAAGGATGCAACCTGCTCCAAATGCAATCCCTGTGTGCCAGTTGGCCTCAGTGTTCAGGAACATCCCAGGGCATGTTTAATTTTTCAGTCTTGCTTTATTCTTGTGGATCACTGGCACAAAGACTAGTTCTTCTATAAACCATTAGAAGCTCTGCAGTCAGTTGCTGAAGATCCAAAACTGAAAGCTCTTCCCAAATCTATACATGTCCCTTCAACCTATGTCAAAGCTTTAAAGATTTACATTTTTCTCTTGTTTTAGGCCACAGAGAACTCTGTGTGCATTCTTCACAATCTTTCCTACCAGCTAGAGATAGAACTCCCTGAGACATATGCCCAGAGCATATATATTCAAAGAAGAAATATTTCTAGCAATGAAAAAACACCAGGCTGTTTTGGAACACGGAGCAGAAAAGTAAAAGAGGTAAAGCATGTTTAGTTACATCTCATTGTGTTAATTAGTTGTAGCAACATCTGGAAAATAAGGCTGCAGTCTACCTAATCTGTTACTAAGGCATCTGGTAGTGTGGTGTTTATTTGCCCCAATAATACAAATGTATTGATAGCCTTTCTCAAAACTCATTGTCTTGTTCACCTGCTGCTGCTGAAAATGACATAGCAGTTAACCATTTCATTAGTTGAGAAATACTGCCACTTGGTTTCATCCCCTCTGCTGGATTTGAGTGGTATCTGTACCATGTATGGCAGTTGTGCAAATGCCCTACCACTGAGCTGGACATTGTGATAGTTTCACCACTGAAACCAGCACAAAGTAATTGCCACTTCCATGATTTTCTGGATTTTGGGATATATCAATAATAATAGGATTGATAACCCTTCTCCATCCATTGACTTTGCTGGAGTCTGTCCTGCCTTCTCCTGTTCTATCCACGTGCAACTCTAGCTGGCCATTTCTGTTCCTTCTTGTCCTCAGCATCCAGTGTCAGTTGCAAGGGGTGAAAAACAGCTTCCCCTATATGTATCTCCTCTTTTTGGACAGAGTGGCTGGTATAATATTGGCATTTTACATGTCATTTGCGTTCACAGCTTGGCACTCTGCAAATAATCTGATCATAGAAACTTACCAAATGGCTAGTTTGGCTTGTGATGTGTAAAGTTACATAAGGTCACTGTTTCTAAAGGCTTGATCTGTTTACATGTTTAGAAGCAACAGGATATTCCACTACCTGAGGAAAAGAGCAGTCCAAGAGGTGTTGAATCACTCTGGCATTCCACACTGATTAGGATATATCTCTCCTTAATAGCAAAGAGTACCAGAAACTATACCCAGGAAGCATCCCTGGGAGCTCTTCAGAACCTCACAGCAGGCACTGGACCAGTAAGTGAGCTTCTTTCTTTTTCTTATTATTTAGTTCTTAATGATAATGCATAGAGTGTAGGACTGCAGTGCAACATGCCTACCACCCTGAGCTCAAATGATCACTGATGAGTCACAGTCTCACAGAATTGATGAGAGAAGTTGAAGAAAATCATATCCAGCAGTTCAGTTATTTCTTGCTTGACAAATACAGTGACTGTGCCTTCTCACTCTGCATGTACCTCTGTGTGCAAAATTTGCTAATTCATTACATAATGAGGGGTGAATAGATGTTAAAAGCACCAGAAAAGAGGTTTTATGGAACATAATCCATGAAGAAGGGTTGTGAATTCTGTCTGAAGAGCTAGCCAAGGAGCATGTGAAAGAAAGAGATGTCAGAATTTCTTTATCTCATTCCTTTTCTGTTGCACCTCATATGTAGCTCTATTTAAACTATTTTAATTGTGCATAAATTGGTGTAGAGAATCTGCTGCAGTTTTTTTTAACGAGCCAAGACATTCATGGAAGTGACACACTATTGTCACATGCCTTATAACAGATGCCATTTGCAGTGGCCCAGACTGTTGTTCAGAAGGCAGATGGCCTTCCAGGTATTCGAGCTATGCTGCACACAAGGCACCTGACAGTAAGGAAGACAGCTGTCTCGCTGCTCAGGAACTTGTCTCGCAACACCTCTCTGCGAAGTGATATAGGTAAGCAAATACTTCCTTTCTATGCTCTCTTTAAAACTTCTTTCTTTAAAAACAAAAAAGAAAGAATGAGGGAAAACACTTGCATGTGGGTTTAGTAGATTTTTTATTCAGATACTTGCAGTCATTATATAAGGTTGAAAATAAAAGAGGTTTGCCTAAGAAAGACTGTAACTATAGTTTTTCTCTAAATTGTATACTCTTCATCAGATACTTCCATTGATATTACTCTCAAAAAGCACATAATGGAAGTAAAACATACACAGTTTGGAGAGCAAGTTTTTCTTCTTGATTGAGATAGGGTAAAGGAAGCCGAGTGCTGAGTTCCATGCTGGCACAGCAATGTAATCTTTTGTGAGAAATCACAAACTGTTGCCCAGTACTACTTCTTATAGTGGGAACATCTCTATGAGCTCTTGCTGACTCAGTAATTTTGTCAGCTCTGGTGTATACAGCACAGATTTCAGTGTATTAAGCTGATGTTCAGAGCTGTTTGGTTGGCTGGTAAGAGCACATCCACTGTGGTCAAAATGATACGTTTCCTGAGTAGGGATGGACTTTAGAATATGATATCCCTCTTAAATAAATACCTTACACACTGGATCATAAAATTAAGTGTGTGTATCCCCTTATAGTCAACTGTTGACAAGCGCAGCACTAACAGTTGTGCTCTGGTCACCCTTTCTCAGTTGTCATGTATCTTATAGGACACTGGGAAGTGGCACCCTGCTGCTAGCCTAGGCCTGGTAACCTCCCTGCACAAGGTATTACTGTACTGGATATGTGGCCAGGCACATACTGTGTGATTTAGTGGCAACCTCACTTACGGGAATGTAAAGCAAATACGAAACCATGCCTCTGCTGAGGAAACACACAGCATCCTGATAGACAATAATGAGAGGAATAAGGTCTTGTAGGACCACTAGATAAATCTGCACCTGTTAGTAATGGAACTGCCTGTTTCTCTCTTCCAACTTGTAGCTAGAGAAGTTTTGCCCGATTTGGTCTCAATACTTCCTGAGTCTATTCTAGGGTCTGATATTGTCTGTGAAACCACAGCATCCATCTGCTACACCTTGTACAATTTGACACAGAGCAGTTCACATAATGCACGACTTCTTATGAGTGCTAATGGCCTACCAAAGATTATTGCCATCAGTATGAATGACAGGTAAGATGACTGAGAAGTCTTCCTCCATCCCTTCTCCTTTTCCCAGGGAAAAAAAGGGAGCTGCAACCTCTGCTGCTTAGAGCAGAGAAAACAGCATTTCAAGGTACAGGACAGCTTAAACCAATGTCTGTGATGTGGATAGAATTGCAGATGCTGGGAAACACAGAAAAAACTCTTCTAACACTTGTACCATTGTTAAATTTGACAGCATTTAAAATAACTCCTCAGAAGGTAACTGCACAGCATGATCTGAGATACCTATATAGTCTTTGATTACTGTATCTTAATGTGTCCCAAAAAAATTTTCTTTGTTTCTGATTCCTTGTAACACAGCACTGATAATCTCTAGCAATAATCTTGGGCGTACCTTTTATAGGACTAGCAGAACTGTTAGCAAAGTGGCAGTTCAAAGAATAGAATTGAAATTCCTTTAATCATTCTTCAATGTGTAATCACATACAACTCAAAAGGTTGCTTTATGAATAATTATTCTGTTTGCCTTTCTTTTTTTTTTTTTACAAAATGAAAGAGGAAATTCATCTCAGTAAAGAAGGCCTCGTGAGGTTCTGAATAGTTTAAAACTTAAGTAACTAAAGGTTATACTTGTGGGAAAGATCCTTTCAAATGCTTGTTACACTGAGGTGCATTTTCCTCAATTGAAAGTGAATAATATAACAACTGTTCTAAGATGAAGGCTATGAAATACTGAATTTCTCCTTAATTTTGAAGAATGAGGGAAAAAAGGAAACACGTTTCCTTTGTTTCAATATTCAGGACAGTATGAAACATGCTAGAACACCCAAAGAGCAGTAAACCAGCTTTTAGGAGGCAGAAGGGGCAGAACAAATGCTACAAGGTTACGTTTGCTGAAGTCTGGACATGCAGGGTGATTATGAAGTGGGAATTTAAACATGCTTTTTGCTAAATTGCAGTAACATATTCAACAAGGCTAGTAGGGCTGCTTCAGTCCTCCTCTACTCCTTGTGGTCCCATACTGATCTCCACAACGCTTACAAAAAGGTAAGATCTAGGTTAGAGCATGCAATGTAATCTGTACTTTCAGACCTCTCTAGGGTTCTTTAGGCCCACTCTGAGGCCCTTAGCATGTCTGCATTGTTAAGAAACAACCTATGATAGAATTTCAAGTGGTCTCTGAATTGGTGTTTCTGTTACTTGTACATAATCCTGCACAAATAATCTGTGTCATTAATTTTCCCTTATTTATATGTTCAGTGTTCATATTCTCTTACTCTGTGGTTTTATATCCACTGGCAAAGTCTTTGAAAAATATCGCTGTTGCCTGCCAGAAGTGTTAGCTGCTGAGAAGTGATGCACAGTAGGTATCCATCCACCACCGACTGGAACAACCTGGCGCAGAGAGCCTAAGTTGCCAGCAAAGACAGTGACAGGGAGAGGCAGCTTCCTGCTTTAAAATCAGAGCAGTTTTGTTCTGCGTGTTGTTTGTAGTCCAGGTGTTAGTTGCATTCAGACAAAAAGCTAGGGCCTGTGATAGGTGTTGGCAAACATTTACTGCTACAGGCACAATCAAACAAAAAATGCCCAGCGTGATTCAGCCAACACAATTGTTTTTTCTTTCTTTTTGTAGATCTGTTACTGCTTTTTAAACACACATCTGGGCTGACTTCAACCTATCTACCTCCAACCTGCATTTCAGACTGTTTCCATTCCTTGTTTTCTCCCTGTTTGGAATTTCTGTTACCTAACATTCCCTATAGCCTAAAACTATTCCTTTTTATCAAGCTCTAGCCTCTAGTATTTTATTAGTGAGCTTTTTTTCTTCATCTAGACTTTTTTATTTGTTACAAAAAAAGTTATATAGTATTGTATCCTGCATCACTCAGCAGTAAACTGCCCCACAATCCATAAACCTGCATTCAAGAATAAGGGTGCTGTACTCATAGAAACTCTTAACTGAATTTTGTTGTCTCTCTTTTTTTGCAACTGCTTTCCTGGCTTGACTACAGCAATATCGGTGTTGGCATGAACTTTCTGAAGTCATTGGTACTTTGGGTGTGCCTGTGGGACATACTTGTTAAATCTGAGTTTCAAAAAATGCAGGCTTCTCACTGTTCCTGTGCAAATCAGATCTCCTAGAGATATAAAGTACAGCACTGAAAATTGCAGACTGCCTCCTGCCTAGATATGTTTGAAAAGTCTAATAAGCAACAGAAGTCTTTTAATCAAAGGAGAGTAATAAACTCCTGAGTCATTTGGGCATTGCCCTTTACTCTTTGCTCAGGTAGGGATAACCTCAGCTGACGTCAGTCAGCTAGGAGTTCGGATTCTGTAGAGCAGAGCTAGAAGAATAAGTTCCTCATGCACTCAGTGAAGAGAGTTAAGCAACTCCAGTGATTTATCTCACTTGTCTTCAATTGAAAGGAGTCACTCTTGGGAGATGCCTGTTTTGTCTCCATTGACTGGGGAGGACTCTGCCTAGACCTTTACCGTGGCTCCAGCTGCTTTTAGGCAGCTGAAGTCACTTTTCTTTGCAGAATGGGTACTGAAGATAATGAATTATTCTTTTTCCTTTGTTCCAAAGGCTGACTTTAAGAAGGCGGATTTCATCAATACCAGAACCACAAAAGCCTATAACTCACTAAAAGATTGAGTCAGAGCATAACACCATGGAAGACCACGCACCAGTTAACACAGCTGTCTTCACACAGTTGGTGTTGCCGTCATGAACCAGGAAGTATCTCAGAAAAATACATGCTAGTTTTATATAAGACTTGAGTGACTAGAGAGGATAGCTGTTTTGTGATTTTAATCCTAATCATCTTGTTGCCACTGTATATAGCAATGAAAGAGTAACCAAAGATGGATTCAGGTTGTCAGAGATGAAGTTTCATCCACTTTACCACTAGTCAGAGCTTCAGATGACTGTCTTTAGTCTAACAGGCATTTATACAGAGTTTGAAATGCTGATTGGCAGCAAACTCTTTTCAGACTGTTTTATACAAATAGTTTTCTACAGTGGGTAAGAATCAAGTGCACTCCTCAGGACATAGTACTTCTTCACCCTTTTTCTTCCCACATGCTAAGTAAGACTCTCCGGACTCTGAGTATGCTCAAGAAGCTGTTTCACTACCTGCATTATAAAAGCACAAATTAAGTTAAAATTATTATTTTTGTATTGTTTGTATTCAAGCACTCACTGGCTCTTAAGCCTGTTTCCTCTGAAATTTCAACAGCAAGCAACAAGACTGGTTTTACATTTGTCTTGTTATCCCATGCTCCTCTCGCTCTCCCTCATGTGGCTGTTAGAATTTGTAACTGTCCAGAAAGGATTTCACACACTTGGGCTAGACTTAGACCTATCATTCTTTGCTGGTTGGTGGCAGAGAGATTCACTGGTAATTCAGGGATTATTTTAGGAAAACTGCATTTTCAGAATGTTTCTGTTGATAACCTGTATACAGTAAAAGGAGTGGAGTCTTGCCTTTATTTTCTAGTAGATAAACACACAAGAGGTTAGTCTTCATACTGCTTAAGGAATTCATATGATACTACTTCATATTCTCTTACTGGAAAAAAAATCATCCTCCCTACAGCAATTCTAAAGGACTGTGCTTGCACATGTGGGAATAGGTAACAGAAGGAGAAGAATTCCTAAGCACCTAAAGGCTGTTCCCATTATATGATCCTTGAAGAGGAAAAAGAACCACTAAAAGAACCGATCTTACACCTTTAGTAAGCGAGATTTGTCTCAACAAACCAATAGTTAAATTGTCCATTAAACCAATAGGAAATTCATAGATAAATGCATAAAACTTCATGGATTATCAGATGACATGGTCTGGCATTACTGTTCTGAAATCATCCCTGGAAACCAAGGCTTTGGTGTATGTATTTTATAAGCCATCCCATATGAACAAAGACAGCCCTGTAACCCTATGCTGAACTGTTGGCATGGGAGCTATTGCAGCTGTTGTTATCCGGAGGGGGATGCATAATCTTTCAAGCAGGGACTTGACAGAGGAGATTTTCAGGCCTCTTCATTTCAGCCCTTCTGGCCAAAGGTCTGGCTCCTACCAGAATCTTACAATCAGCGGATTGTGACATTGCACTCTGTCCAAACATATTTCTGGATATCAGGGAGCTATATTCTGCTAGTAGGTGCACACAGGTCTCAGAGTGCCCAGAAACTCCTACAGGTGCATGCAGAATAGACTGTGTCCTGAGAAGGTAAGCAAACAACCCTGCTCTTCCATCACAGATCATTTTAATAGGTCTCCAAGTGCTCTGCATTTGCTTTGAGTAACTCCCATCAAAAGCAGTCCAGTAAGAGATTTTAAAAATACTTTCTTAAAGAGGTTGTTTTCAGAATATTCCAGGGCCAAGAACAACACAGAGGAAGGGAACTTAAAACACCACATGTTGAGAAAATTGTTTTTATAAATTTTTAAAATATGATAAAACCCAAACAATTAAAACCTAACTTTTCCCTCTGACTTATTAACCCAAGTAACACTGCATATGCCATAAGGAAGTAAACACCTGGAAACCTAGACAAGTCTAATTGTACTGCCCAAAAAGCAGTAGGCAGGCAAAATTAATGTACAAAGAGTGTGGAATATAGCAGGGAAACGAAGAACTGCGTTTTAAAGATGAGAAAGGAGACTTTTAGAAATACTCAAGCACTGGTTTATTTTGATGAAACTCACATGTGATTTGAAAAAACAAAACCACACAAAACTGGACAGTTTTAAATGCTCTGCTTAATATGTCTGTTGTGGGGTAAGATGTCCTTAAGAAGGGGATGCAACCTTTTTTAGTTGTTTCAATGAACTTACAGGTCTTTTCCAGCCTAAATGGTTAATCATGTCCCTGTAAAGTCAAAACAGTGCTCAGAAGTCACAAAAAAAGTGTATCAGATCTGGCAAAACCCGAAAGCTATAAACAGAGATAAGGAACAATGACACACCTTATTATAACCTATCTCAAACGTGTATGCAAGCAAAAGCATTTCAGCAGGACTATGAAAAAAGCAAAGAATGTTAGCCAGAGAAATAATAAAGTGTTCTCTCTAATGCGAAAAAACTGTCTTTGTTTTTTGTTCTTAGTGAACCTACTTGCTGGGGTGCAGCAAATGTATTTTCAAGCCTCAGCCCTTCCTTTAAAAAGGCAAAATCATTTCTTTATTATAGTAATCTAGGTACAGAGACTGAGAGTTGTTTACAACAGGAGAGTGTTTCTGAACGCAAGCTGTATAATGCACATGTTGGCACCAGAGTGCTCCTGCAAATAATTTGGTTTTGTTTAAAAGATCTGTTCCAGTTTTCTTTGTTCAACGTTTCTGAACTGTTAAGGCATCTGGTATCCTCTGTCTTCACCTCTCTTTAATTAGTCTTTGCCAGTGAAGTTTACCGTGGGCCATGTCGTCTCTAGAGATCTCAAACAGACCTTAATCTTAGACTTGGGGAATATAACTTCCCCCACTTGCTCTTTGACAAAGAGGTTTGAAACCTTGAATTTAAACATGCTGGGTAACATCAGTCTTTGAACATGGAACTAGTCCTTGTGTCTTAAGGTAGTTTCTTAACCACAAGCCAGTACAATCATTTGTATTTTTTTTTTTACTAGAAACTCTTAATTAGTGTGGATAATGATGGACAGCACAGAATATAGACATTAATTCATCGACAGAGAATTAGTCATTCCTTAACCTCATTTCATCCTTCTACATTTTTCCTACAACTATTGTTCCTAAATATTAGGTCTTTTCCTTCTCCCTCCCTTGCTAAATAGAATCAAATTATGTAAAATGTATTTATTTTGTGCACAGAGACAAGGTTTAGGTTACTTGGCTTTTTTGTGGAGTTTTGAGTAGGAACATGCTATCTATTAAGAAGGATGCAATCCATCCTTGATCTTTCAAGGTCCCTTCCAGCCCCTGACATTCTATGATCCTTCTGGGCCCATACAAAACAGCAGGTCACATGTACTGCTGTCATCACAAGCCATGATAACAAAATACTACTAGCAGTACATCCTCAAAAGGCAACTCACTGGAGCTGCCTGTTTGCTTGTTGCCATGTTTAGCCCTTAGGCTCCAGCTGGCCGGAAGCAGCATGTTTTCCTGTCTTTAGGGTTCAGGACCAAGAAGCCAAACAGTATCACTTCACAGCCTTTGTGGAGGGTGGTTCATGAGCAAGTCTAATGAGCACAGTCACAGTGTGAATCACATACAAGCTATGCAATGTGTTGAGACTGATATTTCCCAAGTTATTTCAATTCCAGCACCTGCTTTTCCATTCTTTTACTTTAGCTGATACAAATTTAAGCCTCAGTTTACCTTCCTGACTCACACTAGACCCAGACAACAGGGAAGATAAGACAACCCTAAGGCATCATCTAATAGGAGGCAAAGATCTGGAAACAGCAGCTGAAATCACACCAGAGAAGATGCATGTTTGAGCATTACAGTGCATCAAGGACAAGGCTAAAGAATCAGGTGTCAACATAACCATGGGTATACACCTAGTGTATTTGTTTAGAAGCTTCACAGAATCTGTCCACTGAAAATGAGAGATTTGCTTAAACATAGCTAAGACAACAAGGGATTTGTTGCAGATGGTATACATAGATCTCGGGTTTGCCATTCTCTGCAGTCATACTTTGGATATTTCAATAGATTTGCATATGGAGAAGTAGTAAACTCATTTTATCTATTTCACATGTTCGGAGCTAAAAACATGTTACTCTACACTTCAGAGGTATTGTCCACTCAGGATCAGAAAATGGAATTTGCTTACACCCTTTCTTCAGCTGTATCTTCCAGGTCTGTGTCTGCTGTAGCTGTAAATAGTTCAAGAACTTAACATTTGTTACAAATGTTTCCATTTAACCTAAGTTCCCATTCTCTTATTTGTATCCTGTCAGTGATTTCTCAGACCAGCCTAAATAGCCACAGATACAAAAAAGATAAAGAAGGCATTTGCTCTACATGTCCTTAGAAGCTATTGCAAGTCCTCCCAAGGTATCAAGGCCTTCTAAACATGCCCATACCCTTGGGCAGGGACCAGGCAACACCATGACCATGAAAAGGAACAGGCATACCAGCTGGAAACAGTGCTCATCATTAGGCTTTTTTTACCATGCTTACCACATACTGCCTCCAAATTTGCACAAGGCTCTCTCTTACCTATGCCTTTTTTTGTAGGGTCCAAGCTGTAATCAGCTACAGGACTATGATCCAAGCTGTTGTGGCTCACACCTTGAAAGGAGTTGGCCTTAACGGTCCCCAGGCTGCTGTTGCTTTCTGGGGCTCAAAAGAACACCACTACTTCCTCAAATGTATTTAGATATCTGGGAGCCACTGTAACTTAAGAGATTTCAAGTTACCCTCAGTTCTGGAGGGGTTTGTTTGACCCTCAAAAATAGGTTTTACTGTTCACCAGGAATCAAAATAGCCAAGCCTGAATCACAGAGGTCAGACAACGCAATGAAGAGGGAAAGAGGCTTTTTTAGCTGCTGCCTAAGAGGGTATTGTTTTTCACAAAGTTCAAAAACTTTCTGAAGCCCTTAAAGGTCATAGGATAATGGGGCCCAGCCAGAATAGCTGTGTTTGGCTTGAAATAACAACAAAGTAAATCAGTAGTGTTGTGGTATCACTATTGAACTTTGCCTGGAAAGCACACTGTGCTTCATGATGTGAGCATACTTGGATTTAATGTAAAACACTGGACATCAGGCATAGCTCAAATAAAAACTATGCATGTCTTTAAACCCTACACAGCTTCGGAAGGCTAGAAAACCTTGGGTGCAGAATGCAGAGTAAATCATTTGTACCTGAGGTTAAAACAGCAGTTAACTAAAACTGAGCAAAGAGTATAAAGAAGAAATACACTGTTTCGTCATAGAAATTCTCCTTTGCGATAAGAAGGGTTGCTTGTCAGCATAGTTGGGGCAGGCAGTACTGTTTGTGCTGTGATTACCTTCGTGTTTGCATTGCAGTTACAACACAATAAAGGGCAGGATGCTGCGAACAGAACAATGGAAGCATTCAAAAACAACCTTTATCCTTGAGAAGGGACAGAGCCACCGTGTGGGCTGTCTGTTCTGTTTGCTAGTATACTGGATTAGGTGTGTTAACCAATTCCTGCTTTGTGCTTAAAATGAAAGCTGGATTTCAGTCTTCTGAAAATTAAAATTAAGGATCCTTAAGACGTTCCTTCTTTCCTGAAGCTAGGAAAAAGCTGCTTTAAACATGAACTATGTAGCTTTAGTATTTTGTTAATAGGCTCACATTTATTTATTTTAAAAGCATATGGACAAAGGTTAGCATTTTTAAAATGAAGGGAGGCTGTGATGAGAAACCCAGGCCTGATGAAACAGGGTTCATATGTGCTAATGTAAAAGAGAATCTACAAAGTACTATTTGCAAACAATATTGTTATAATCTTCTTTTTTCTTTTTTAAATACTACTACTCAGCCTGAAAATACATAAAACCTGGAAGTCAAAAAATGGTACATTGGATTAGCAGTAATGTTCCTGCTTGTTATTCTAAATGTTTTGTCACAGCTTAAATGATAGAAATAGAGAAAAAAAAAATCTTTTGATGTGAAATGTTGGGGCAGAGACATTGAAAGAGATGTGAGTGCCAGAGCAATTCCTTAAGGAAGTTACAAGAAAGCTGGGGCATGGGGAGGAGAGGAAAGAAGCTGTTTTCTCTCTGGTGAGGACTGAAGGATGCAAAGTCTACAATGAGAAGTGCTACTGAACAGCCAAAAAGAAGTGTGAGATGGGCAAAGAGAGAGAGAGAAAGGCCAAGCGAATAGTGTGGGGTTGAAAAAAAGGGACAACATTTCAGATTCACTTTGCAGAAAGCAAGGCTATCTGGATGCTAAGTTATGACACTTCCACTACCTGCAGCAAGAAGAACTCAGGAGACTTTTACTGCAAACCCAGACAGGGTTGAACACAGCTCCCTTCCCAATTTGTACATGGAGGAAACATGAAGCTGGAGTAGATGTTGTCAAAGTTTAAGAGCTGGGCATTGATAAGGTGTTTGTGTTTAGCAAGTTTCTGATGTCCCACACACTGAGATTAGAGAAGTCAGAACTGGTTAGGCACTTACCTTTTGACAGCCATGTCTGTAAGCTGGCAGCCTGATGAGTGCTGTGCCTTCTGAATGCACAGCATAGATTATCCTTCCAGCAAGGACTTTTTTCCTGATTATATCAGGGTTTTTTTTACTCTCAGCTATCCTGCTGCATGCCAGGCAGGTTCCCCTCCACCACTGCAAGCAAGGACATCAGAGAGCAGGGGTACCCATGGGGAGACTTCATGAAGCAAATGTAATCTCTGGGATGGATGATCTGACAATGATTGTTTGGGATGGGCACAACATGGCAGCCTGGAAGGTCTCTGAGCACAGAGAGGCAAATAGTTGCTTTCTACTCATCCTGTGGGCACTCACTCCATGGAAAAATGTACTTATCAGTGTCAAACAGACATCTAACTCTGGTTGGCAAAAGCCTTGCAAACTCTATGTCTGCTCTCAGGTTCTCCATTAAAGCAGCAAACCAAAAGTAAGTAAGGTGTAGCCCTGGATGATGGTCCCCAAGCTCTCATGTGTTTATCCCAATAGCATGCAGCAGCTGTATGTTTTGCTTTGCCACTGTTTCCATTTATGCAGTTCTAAGGCCTTGACTATATTTTTTTTTTCCGTAGACACACTGCTAAAAATAATTTAAAATCAGCTCAACACCTCAAGCTATAGACATCTTTTAATTAATTTCTTGTTAAACATTAAATACTTGTTAAACGCTTATGACCCTGTGGTTTGGGCAAGAAGACACTTTCCTGACAGCTAACAGCATCACTGGCAATGTTTCTTTCTTTCACTCCATGCAGTCCCCAGGATGTTTATCTCTGGCTGCAAGCAAGGCCCCAACAAGCTCTTCCCAGGTCAGAAGCATTAAGGTTATAACAAAGCAGGAAAACACCTTTTGGTATCAGACCATTTCTGCAGAATTTTAAAAGCTTCTTGGCATAAACTGAACAAGTAACAGGGACACAATAGGCCTGGTGCCCTGAAGTCTGGCCTGCCTAAGGTCCAGGTTGTAAACAAGTTATATAAGCTGGTTGTAAACATGTTGCGTAAGCCCACACAGTCAGCATGTGGCCCACCCATGCTCTCCCCATATTTGGGGGTACGAGGCAAGTGATTTAGCCTATTATGGTATTGTTTGGCTGACTGCCAAACTCTGATTGGTCATTCCAATGGCCAAAGGACTATTCATCTCGGCCCACAGTTGATAAATAGAAGCACACAGGTGAAAACGGTGCTTCTGCATACTGTAGCTTCTGCTAGCTTCTGCTAGCTCTGACTTCACCTGCAGCTCTGATTCCATTGCTGCAGCTCTCTCACTGCACTCTCTCTTCACCAGCGTGTTCACACTCATGCTCAGCCCGTTCACTTGTGTGTTCAGGCTCTATTGCCTGCGTATTCACTTGCAGAGCTAACTTAAGCCTGCCTGTATATTTGTGGAGCTCAGACTCAGCCGGCCGTGCACACGCCCACTGCCTTCATTGCCTGGGGGGCACCACTGCTGCCGAGTTGCCAGGAGCAGACCCTGCACGCGATCAGCCTGGCAGCCAGCATGAGAACTGTGCTCTAGACTGCACAGCATCCTTCTCCTGCACCTGAGGTCCTGCCAACAGTCTCAGGACCAGTCCCTGGACAAAGCATCCAGAAGGAGCCAGGAGACAAAGGCAGAGATTGCATCCTCACCAGGAGAACAAGGTCAGAGACTGTCATTTCCCCCAGATAGCTGGGAAGGCTGCATCCTTCCCCCAGAAGCCAGGAAGATTCATTCCAGCCTCAACAGTCCACAGGCAAAGCTCCCCTGAGGTTTGGACACCTTATATAGGCTGTGACATAGCCCCGGAGAGTGATTGACGATTATTGATGATTAATCAGAATTGTGAGTAAATGCTTTAATGCCTCTGTAATTCCTTTTAGCCTCCTGCCATAGAGCAGAAAGAGTTTCAGCCCATTCTGCTGGGCAAATAGTATATTGACCCCAAGTGGCATTGAGCCACGGGGAAACTCCTCTCTCTCTGTTTATAGTTATTGTAATATAGTTATTAATGAGTTATATTGTGTTATTAATCCCATAAGATACTTCATAACAGTGTAAAGATCCATTTTATATTAATATACAGTGGTTGGGGGTGGCGAGAGTTCAGAATATTTGATTTAATAAATATATATTTTTATACATATTATCTTGCACCTATTTCTCCCCTTTGTCACAAATTGGCATAGGTGGCAGAATCCCCCTCTGCGACAAACTACAAAAGAGTCTCCCCCTATCTGTTTTCAGAATCTACTGTACTTTTGCTTGAGCTTTGATTTTGCACAATGCTAACAGGTTCCTTTACTGCACTTTTGTCTTCTCCTTTCAGTACAACTGTCACACTTGCAATAATCACCATCATTCCCACTGGGACAGGTTTGGTAATTCCTGTAATCAGCTCACTAATGAGACGCTTGTATACGAGCCCTACACGAAGAATCAATCCAGCTTCTGAAAGGAATTTGAGTCTTGCCTAGCCGATGAATAAGCAGTGCAGTCAAATGTGAAAAAAAGCCTTAGATAAGGAGGAAACCCAACCTTGTTAATTAGCTATTTTCACCAGTCATAATAAGTAAATGGCTTCCAGACAGATTCAAATCTTGAGCCTTCAGTACCTTAGGGAAACTTTACCTTACGAGATATTTGAAGCCTTAGGAAGCCCACCTGCCATCATGAGACATAGAAACATTGGAATTTTTATTCCTAAAGTACATAGAAACTTCAAGAAAGAATCTTATCATGCCACCTGGGAATGGAACTACCTATTAACAATGCACAGCAAAACCTCTGTATATACAAAGGTACAGAGAAAACAACAACCTGGACACTGCTCAGACTTCATTCTCAGTATAAATGTTGTGGCTCAGAATGTACAGCAGGAAAAGACCAGTAAGTTTTACCTGTTCTTGAAGAGTACACTGGATTCCTGCACCCAGGGTTAATCTATTTATTATTGATCAGCTGTCTGATCAATGAAAGACTTGTGGCATTAGTAAGGTTTGTTTGGAACTAGGTGCTCTTTGAAACAACCAGAGTCTTCTCCGGCATCAGCTAGATCAGTGGGTGAGTTAACCTCACTTTTGATGTCTAAAACATGTAGGGATCTAGCTCCATTCTACCCTAAAATAATCCACCTCGGCTCACTTTCCTCTGACAATCCATGTCACTTCCTCAGCAAAGTGCTGATGTGGTAGCTTGTTGGTATTGCTTCTTTTTAACTTGGAAAAGGATTTTTTTCCTTAGTAGAGTTTTCGCAGTGTCTGCTAGAAGCCTGCATGTGTGGGAGATGAATGCAAGGGCTGTATGCCACCAAAACAAAAAGAAGGTCAAAGTACTAAAGCTGTTCTTTAGGACAATGAGAACATCCACAGAAACTCAGTGTTTCAGACCAGTGTTAACAGTTCAGTAACAAAACAATTCACCATTCCTGGCATTACTCTCCTCTGTAGAGCTGAAGATATCAATGAAATCTTTTAATTAAAAAGTGCAGTTACATGACCATATAGTTACTTGAAGTCTGCCACATTTTTTTTGTTTAATAGTCTTCTCTGGTTTCAGTAGACACCTCACTCTGGAAGACAGCTGCTCTTTACTAATGTCCTATAACAGCAGTGGAGCCCTCCTGAGCATAAAGCACATGCAAGGCCATACATCACATTCCCATCCTCACTGAAAGAAGTAAAAAAAGGAATGTCTGTTGTTGGAGTTTGAGCAGGGCTGAGTAACTGAACAGACTTAGGTCATTCTGATAAGGAGGCACAGCTGCAGAAAAGTGGCCTTGGGAAGCTAGCAGAGAAGCTGCTATCTGTAGCTGAGCCATGTGAGGGGACCTCGAAGAGGGGGCAGGCTGGTCAGCCCCGGGAACAAGCAAATGCTGTGGCTAGTTGCGCAAAGCGGGATTAAGGGGGGTAGCTGGTCAGGTCTACCTCTATGTGTGTGGACAGCCCATACTCTGCTGTGTAAGCCTATCAGAAGTACACACCCCTGTACCAAATCCACAATATAGGCACCACGCTTAGCTTCAATAAACGGATTGACCACCTACATACCATATTGGTATGAGCCTGTGTCTTTCCTGCTCCCGTGTGGCCTAAGTTAGGCCAACTCCACAGTCTGTGTAACTTTCAGTGAGAAGAGGAGCAGGTATTAGCTAAGACATAAATTTAGGTGGCATCTGACAGATGCACGATACCCTAGTCCAGTTTATATTTTGCAAAAAACTGTTTACATATATATTTACATTAATTGACAGTACCTGATTGAGAGTGCTTTCTTCTGGACTTTCTTGATCAATTACTTTTTATGGCTATTAAAAAAAACCTGATACCAAAGAACATCAGTGCTCCAAAAGTACTACCTGCATTCATGAGCTTTCAGACTGCACAGTGGTTCGAGAGTTGTTTGGATATTACTCCACCTTCAAGGTTAAATAACTATAAGTTACTTTTTTTTTTCTTTAGATATTTCTGACAGACAAATGTAGATTAAATATAGTCAACAATTCCCACACATTTATTGCAGGAATTTCCTCATGCAATATGCTCAAGGGGACTCTTTTGCCAACAGAGCTTTCTTATCACCTAAATTGCTTCTAGAGAGGTGTGAAATCTATTCAGGTGCACCAAATTTCAGTGTCTCTCTATATGTACCTCTGTGTGTCTTTGTAAATTTATGTACATTGGTTTATAAGAAGCATGGCCTCAGGAACAAGGGGAAAAAAGTCAAGCATCAAAAGTTAGGAAGGACTAGCAGTAAAATTACACTTCTTAGTCTGTCCTCTCATGTTTCAAACACATGCTTTGCAGTGGGCCTGAGAGAAAGAGTTTAATTTTGAAATTAGAATCTTAATGACAATCTAATGCCTATGTCCACAGGAACTCATGGTACTTTACAAGTAACTCAGCCTGTGCTGGAAATAGCAAATTTTTGACTCTGCCTTAGTGCTCAGTAACACTTCATGTAGTTGAAGTACTTAGACGCTAGCTTCACATTGGCAGCAGACTGTGGTAATAGGAATTAGTGCACTTTATTTTTCTCAGCAGTATTAAAAACCACACAGGATAATTACAGCAGTTCTGCAACTCCAGCAGAATGCTGAACCTGCCCAATCCATTCTCTAACTTGAAAACTACGTACCAATTACAACTTTCATTTGGCTAGAGGGTTTAATTCATTACATTTCAACATTATGCTGAAGTTGTAACTTCATTTCGCACTACGCAGACCCATCTCATGCCAACTGAATGCCAGATGCACAGATAAAAGATGAAGAGAACTTACTTTGGCAACCCCACAATCCTGGAAGAAGGCATTTAGATGCCAAGTTTAGATACAAGCTACTGCTACATTTTGGATTTTACTATTAAAAAAATGTTTGCAGTTCATTTACAACCACAAAGTGAAATCTCATGCCAGAAGTTAACTATAGAAAAGTGAGAACATGCCACATTTACAGTATCACTTTTAAATGCACCGTGTGGACAAAAGTGACTTTGCTACCTAGCAGCTCTTTAAATTCAAGTCACACCTAAAAGCAAATTACAGATACAGAGGAAAAGGCAGGACTTTTTTTCTCACTTAGACTGCAAAGGAGAATTAGAAGGGTAAACAGCTCAGATGACCTAGAACAGCTGATTTTTTTCTAGCCTGGTTTGAGCAAAGAACCTCTTGTTAGAAACAAGTGGTTTGCATTTCAGAATACCCTCCTCATAACAATAATCATACATGAACATAGCTTTCCAAAACATGTTTGTGCCACAATCAGGAAAAACACAAAAGTGGATTTTATTAACATGTTGAGGAAGCTACTGCTTATATTAGGCCAGTTCTGAACATTTCCTGAGGGAGGTTTTTTTTCCCTTGGCTGCAGTGGAGATGCATCAGCATGTCATAGAAGCCCTCCGGCTCCGCAGACAACTAACAGGGCACAGGGTGCACATGCCTGCATGTACATGAGTCTGGTGGGGAGGCTGTCTAAAAGCAGCAGTCTTTATTTGCAACCTCAGTACAGAAATCTGCCCCCAGGGCTGTCACTGAAATACCAGTGTGGTGAATGGTGCCACATCCAGTTAGCAGCTGACACTACTGGTGTCTGCCAGAAATCACTGCTGGGCCCATTTCTGTTTACTATCTTTATTAATGATCTGGATGAGGGGATTGAATCCACCCTCAGTAAGTTTGCAGATGACACCAAATTTAGAGCATGTGTCAATCTGTTGGAGGGTAGGAAGGCTCTGCAGAAGGACCTGGACACGTGCAGTTCAATGCCATGGGTTTTAACAAGTGCAAGTGCCAGGTCCTGCACTTTGGCTGCAACAACCCCATGCAGTGCTACAGGCCAGAGAGCAGCCAGGCAGAGAGAGACCTGGGAGTACTGGTTGACAGCCAATTGAACATGAGCCAGCAGTGTGCCCAGGTGGCCAAGAAGGCCAATGGCATCCTGGCCTGTATCAGGAATACTGTGGCCAGCAGGACCAGATAAGTCATTTTGCCCCTGTACTCAGCACTGGTTAGGCCACACCTTGAGTACTGTGTCCAGGCCTGGGCCTCTCAATTTAATAAAGATATTGAGGTGCTTGAACGTGTCCAGAGAAGGCCAACAAAGCTGGAGAGGGGGCTGGCACACAGCCCTATGAGAGAGCTGGGGTTGTTTGGCCTGGAGAAGAGGACGTTCAGTGGAGACCTTATTGCTCTTTACAACTCCCTGAAAGGAGGCTGTAGCCAAGTGGGGTTGGGCTCTTCTCCCAGGCACTCAGTGACAGAACAAGAGGACACAGTCTCAAGCTGCACCAGGGCAGGTTCAGGCTGAATGTTAGGAAGAAGTTCTTCACAGAAAGAGTGACCAGGCATTGGAATGGGCCACCCAAGGAGGTGGTTGAGTCACCAACCCTGGATGCGTTTTAAGGCTATTTGGATGTGATGCTTAGGGATATATTTTAGGGTGAACCTTGTAGACAGGGGATATTAGTTGGACTAGGTGATCCTGAGTGTCTTTTCCAACTGGAACAATTCTGTGATTCATTTGAAATTTTAAGTCATAAACCTCTGAATCTTATGGGGTGCATAAGAGTGCTGAAAAACAGACTTACAGACTTGTGCAGTAGCGTTATACCTTTACCCACCTAGGAGCAAATCAGTATATTTTCCAACCAACCCATAGAGCAGTAAAATCCTGAACTGCATCATAGTCATCTAGTGCCCTGACCTGGCTTAACACAGTCAGGATTTCACCTGGTACTGAATAAGGCTAGTTTTACCATAGTTACAAAACAAGACAGAGTTTTAACCACTGTGACATAAAAGAGTGTCAATGAGATTTGAGTTTCATTCAATTTGCCATGTTAGGGATTGTCAGACATTTCCTCCATTCTAATTCAATGTTTCTCAAAACATTTCACAGATTCATTCCTGCTGTTTTTACAGGTGAACAGAAAGAAGCAGCTAAATAGAGAGGAGCTCAGCCTAGGAGGCCCAGCCAGCACCCATGAGTGATGTTACAGCAACCATCAAACCCATTCCTGTTTAACTCTGGCCTTTGATCCTCTTCACCCAGTGTGCACCATGGGGAACTCATCAGTGATGATGGAAGGAGGATCCCTCTGCCCAGTTGGGCAACCTTAGGGCTTCTGCTTTTCCCAGAGCTGGTTAAAAAGGGAAGTGGGCAGGGAAGGCAAAGTGGTCACACCTGGGATGGGAAGAGATTCCAACAGAACCCAGGTGCTCTGTGTTTGGGGAGAAAAGGGGAAAATGTGATGTGGGGCGGGAAAGGGGCAAATATGGTGGAAAAGGGGAAGTGGCACTGCCAGGAAGGAGATGGAGAAGAAAAGGATGGAGATGAAAAGAGGAAGATTGGGGAAATGGAAGGAGATGGAGAGGGAAGGAGGAAGATGGGGGGAAATAGGAGATGGAGAGGAAAGGAGGAAGATGGGGGAGAGGGAGATTTTAAAACAGTAATAAAAATGAAAGCTGGACTGTCGTGTTTGCATTGAAACCACCTTTTCCATGACCAACCCTTTGTCATTTCTGTTTGGAGTAGTAACTACACATCATCACTGGCTCACTATGTTGGCTGAAGAGCAAGTTACACCTACCTAAGGGGGTAAAATGAGGCTATAAAGAAGAAAACTACGAAATAAAAATGAAAAACAAACACAAATTATAAATATATATACAAAGTGCGAGGTCTTTCAGCAAGTTCTGCATGGGCCAGCAATGTACTCTTGTGGTCAAGAGGGCCAATGGCACCCTGGGGTGCATCAAGAAAAGTGTGGCCAGCAGGTCTAGGGAGGTTCTTCTCTCTCTATTCTGCCCTGGTGAGACCACACCTGCAACATCATGTCCAGTTTGGGGCTCCCCAGTTCAAGAGAGACAGGGATCTGCTGGAGAGAGTCCAGTGGAAAGTCACAAGGATGATTAGGGGTCTTGTGCATCTTGTTATGAAGAGAGACTGACAGACCTGGGGCTGTTTAATCTGGAGAAGGCCGAGAGGGGATCTGATCAATGTCTATAAATATCTGAGGGGTGGATGTCCAGTGGTGGGGGCTAATCTCTTTTCAGTGGTGCACAATATTAAGACGAGGAACAATAGATACAAACTTGAACATAGAAGGTTTGACCACAACATGAGAAACTTCCTTACAGTGAGGGTGTGTTGTAAGGGGGTTTAATTTAAATTTTGGGGAGATCCAAGGCCGATTTGAATGTTATTAAATAATTTATTAATATATACAAAAAATTTCCCCAAACTTATATACAGTCAGCCCACACAAATCCTTTGTACACTGTTAGTGAAATCACTCTACAGAATGTCTATTTACAGTTGAATTAAACAATTTGGTATAGGTTTTAGAGAAGCTCCAATTGCTCAAATCAGAGAGTCTTGTGGCAGAAAATGCCACTGGTGGAGTCAATAAAGTTCCTTTGCAGCTTGAATAAGAGAATTGAGTACTCACAAATCAGAGTCTTAGAATCTGTGGTCCCCCAAATCTAAGATGAGGGAAGTCACGGAGTTGATTCCCGTGGGGATAACAGTTCTTTGGGTTCTGGGGCGCGCTGTCTCAGAAGATCAGACTGAAGCAACAGGCGAAGGTGGCGAGCTGCCGGGAACGCCTTGTTTGATCATCTGCTGATCGATGTAGGTTGCCGTGGGACAAAGGCAATGGCCTCAGGCAGAAGTCAGACAGGTGGCAAAAGGCAAAAGGGCCCAAAGGCAAAAGGAGGGTCCCTTGTTTACTTAGATTGCCATTGCCCCATTTATAAGAAACCTATTGAGATTGATGGGTTTGTTGGCCATAACACTGTCCAATAGGCTTCTGGCAGCAGGCAGGGACATACCAAATTTGGAAAGGTCCACAGGTCCTGTACCCCCAAATATGGGAAGAGCATGAGTGAGCCACACGCTAAGTGCGTGAGCTTATGCAACGTGTCTACCACATGGGCCCTGAGCAGCCCAGACATGGTGGCACCAGGCCCATTTTCCCCCCATGCACCTTCCACGTGTTTACCTCTGTCTGGTGTAGGCAAGCATGTCCAGGCAGGGCAAAAGCAAAGCGAGGACTAGAAATAAGCCTATTTTTCGAGCCGACAGTCCCTCGGTGACAGGGTGACAGAGCACTGGAGCAGGCTGCCTAAAGAAGTTGTGGTGTTCTTCTCTGGAGACTTTCAAAACTCACCTGGATGCACTCCTGTGTGGACTACCCTGGGTGATCCTGCTTTGGCAGGGAGGTTGGACTCAATGATATCTGGAGGTCCCTTCCAACTTCTAACATTCTGTGATTCTCTGATTTCACAACCTGCAAGTGTGAGAACCTGTCCATGCTGCTCTCCTCTGGGAACACAAGGCCAGGCAGGCCTGCCCGTCAGGGAGAACAGGATCTGACTGCTTTTTTAAGAGCTATTTAAAGATCCTGACTGCAAATTACCCTCAATCATGCTCAGGGCATTTAAGGCTTTGTGCAAAGGTACTTTAATAAAAACAGTAGAAACTTCTAAGCATTCAAGAAAATTACATTTCTAGCATGGACAGAATGGAAGGAAGCATATTAATTAAAAATCTGCAAACAGAGCACAAAATTTTGGTTTTGTAACTCTGCAGAAATCACTTTGCAGAAGCTGAGATCTGCTTAGATTTCTTCTTAGGATAATGTGTTTCCTTTCATAGGAAATGCTTACCTTGGTGGTTATGCTAATAAAATAATTTGTTACATTTTTATTTCACCTGTACTGTATATTTTCTTCCAGTTACAAACTAAAGATGCAAACAAAGAAAAATGTTCCAGCAAGGCCTGCAGCGTGTCCAGCTTTGTAGCCATGGAAAACGTTTGAACTGCATTCATTTCAGTGGCCTAACTGCTTTCTTTTAAAGTCTCAGTACAGTATTGGAATTGGCCAAGTCAAATGCTTAAGCTTATTTTCAGCTTCTCAAATAGATCAGGCAGTGCTCTAAGAGGACCCTTGAGCTACACACAGAGTCTTGCTAAGACAAAGAAAGTGGATGAGAAAAATAAGACTGAATGGAAAACAAGTTAATGACTAACCTAATAAAATACATATTGCAGTTGTTTGAGTCTAGTAAAATCTGTAGTGGAATACTTAAAATGAAATAATTTCTGGAGGTAATCAATTATCTCCAGCACAAGAGGCAAGGTTCAAAAGGACTGCAGGATGGTAAGCTGACATTATTGTTAGGCAAGGTATAAGGAAGGCCAAGCATTTACAGACCAGTCAATAGAATTTACAGAATGATCTAGTTCAGATGTGAGAAGATCCATTCCAACATAAAGGAAGGGCAGAGACTGAGAATGCCTAACACCCTTCCTGCTAAAGATTGACTAAATGATCTTATAATAGCTTCTGTCACCCACAGTTGAAAAATGGTTCTCCCTTTGAAATTAATCTGGAACAATATCAGGCCAGGAGGCTCTGTAATTTACCATCACCACTGTGTCTTCACACAAGCTCAACAAAAGAAGGCTGGCATCAAACAAAAAAGATGTCCTATGATTTAAGGTGAGACTTAATTGGCATTGAATTGAACTCAAAGAGTAAAATACCCAAACATATTAAACCAAAGAGTGATTGCCTCAAGGTATTATGAACAGTGGGTTAATTGTACTTTGACTCTCTTTGCAAAGAAGGCCTCTCCAGTCTGATCCAGTTGCTGACTAGTTTTCACATAGCTGCAAATGCCAACTATTTGCAATGCTTCCTTAATGAGGTTGTTCAATGAGTGATCATTCAGCAGTTTTATGGAGAACTTAGAAGATCAAAGTTTGTGTTGATGGGCATTTACTGTGGACAACAAAGTCAAGGCAGAGGGCCATAAAGCATCATACAGGGATGTCCTTTTCTTATCTGGCTATCACTGTTGGCTCAGAATGTGGTTTTACAATAGTTTCAACCAAGTTAAATGGTTGCTTTTTGTTCCTCATGATTACACTTTCCTTCTGCCTTCTCTTGTACCAATTTCAGAATTTATTGGATGCTTCATACTCTGTTTTTCACTGTCTTTGCTGTGGCTTCTATGAGACCGTGTAGCTTTCCAGGCAGCTTGCCTGGGTATCAGATATGGGTGGCATTAGGCCAGGCCAGGCACACATGGCCAGGGGTAGGCTGAGGCTCTGTCTGTAGATGCCCCAGCACATTTCAGTCTGGCACATCACCAGTCTTGGCTATGGCTCTGACATGTATGACCTAACAGGCATCAGAGGAGGAAGGCTTTTGCTACAATTCTCAGAAGAAATCAAGAAGCATAATGACAGTAACCAGGTCACTTAGCTATCCTCTTTCTTGCTGATTTATATGTGCTTTCCAGTGAAGTCCATGAGTCACAGGTCTCCAGCTAGTCTCATCACTGGCCAGTTTGCAGTGCCACACCTGCAGGCCAGGGATTTCAAGGAACTACAGAATGAGACAGGATCCATGAAATCCAGTGTTGGCTAACCAGAAGAGAAGCACTCCAGGAAGAGTATCTCAATGTTTGCATGTATGCCTGTCATATCATGCCATTATGCTCTGTTCATGCAGTGAGCCAGAAAAGCAGGTCATAACCTTATATGTTAGAATTTGGAAAGAACTTCTCCTCCCTCTTTCCTTCAGAAGACAAGAGGAGTCATCCTTTTCAAGTCTCCTCTTGCTTGAAGCTGTTTGACTCAGGTCTCAGGGATGTACTTCCTTGCTATGAAGATGAGAAAAAAAAAAAAAAAGCCTTTTTTGCTTGCATTGCTTCATGACCATGGATGATGTTAATTGCCCCAAAAGTAATTAATTCCAGGAAGCACTCTCTTAGATTCCCCACTGAATCAGGAACACAACCACTAAACAAGCCACAAAGATACATATCATAGCCCATTACTTCATTAAACTTGTAATAGCTGCACTGGCATTTATAAGCCCTACTCACAAACGTAAGCTCTTTGAAAACTACCTGCAAACTTAAAGCACTGGTTCTGAACTGCTAGACAAAGCAAACTCCTCATTTGGTTTAGCTGAGGACTTGCATGGAAAATCGCAACATCAGACCTCCAAGAGGGTACAGCATGTCAGATATAGGTGGGCCATGCACTACTAATCCCTAATGAGGGCAATCATCCCACAAGAGACCATGCAATTTGGGGAAGGAGCTAAAGGAGTATTTTGAGACTTGAGCAAAGTGGAGTTATCCAAGTCAAAAGCTGATTGTGCCAATGAGAGACCTCATTAGCTACCACCAGGACTCAGTAAGATAATTTGCTGTGGAGAAACAGGGAACAATATCTGGATCTTTATTAAAAGGAAGAGTTGTATACCAGGCCGTGTGGTCTCCCTTCACCTGCACCTGTCCATCAAGAGAAAAGCTGCAATTCTGTTGCCCAAACTATCACTAACTAGTGCTACCACACCTCCCTGGCACCACTCAGTTTTCTTGAATAAGTCTTGGAGAAAACAGAGAAAGCACTCAAGGAGGGCCTGCCCTAGGTGTATGTGTCTCAGCCATTCCAGATGTCAGATGGAAATACAGGATTGCAGATCTACAAGTGTCACAGCTCAGGAGGTGCTTTCCTTGCTCCACAGCTGCCTGAGCGCAAAGAAGTTAAAAGCTGAGAGTGAGGTCATAGTTCCAGGTTAGCTCTGTGCTGAGGGAGGAATTGACTAACACAGCTTCACTCCCCTGAGTCCTTTGTGGCTGTGGCCTAGCACTGTAATCCACAGTGTATCTGCACTTGACAAATGATATCTAGTTACTCGTAGGAATAAAAGGCTGTTGGAGCTCTTTTCATTTATGGCTGGCCAGCTGAGCTCTGGACAGGAAAGCTGCACCCATCCTCAGCCTCAGTTCAAAGGAGATTACTCTGGCTTTTTCAATGTAATTGCCACTCTCCTGGGCTTTCCTGCAGCCACAGCTCATGTATGAGAAATCAAGGCAGCCCTCCTGTGCATTCACACTTGTAAAGGAAATCCCCTGAAGCACGGCAATGATGCTCAGCTGCTGCCAGCCCCAGTCCTATCCTGTTAAAATTGAGCCACCAAAAACTTCTGGAAGTTTTAGGAGTTTTATTTTGGCAAGCAAGAAGCAGCACTGGGTGCAGGGGAGGTTATCTCTGCAGCTGCGCCATGTACACATGCAGCTGCAGGATTTTTATTTCCCGCCCAGATACATATTCATAAAGCAGTTTAATACATAACACTTACTGAGGAGGTTGTGGTTTTTCCTGGAACTGTTGCGCACACGTGCTAATTCTCCTTGGGGGTCTCTCTGGTGGTCGTGAGGCAGAAGTAACGACACAACGACACCTGAGGAAGACTCGTTTAGAAGAGGTGTGCACAACTAGCTGAGGTTGACACAAGTTGAAGGTACAGATTGGTTCAGAGTTATGTGCAAAAATACAGAGTAATGTGTAAAAATAATTTTTACATCGGCCTCATTACAATTCACTCCTAACCCACATTCAAACCCCTCCTTAACATTATGGTGCAGAAAAACGAGCAAGGGTATGCAATAGGTGAACTTTTTTGCAGAATGTGATCTATGATTAAAGCATCAGATATAAAATGGACTGAAAAATTTGACTAATCCGGACAAAATGGTTGAGAAATTGACTGATAATGTGTTCAAGTTATGCACAAATTTGACAGACATAGACAAAAGTAAAGCTACTACGCTAACATCTTGTATAATTCGTGCACAAAGTGAATTTAATACAATGAGAGGCACTATAGAGAGTCTAAAAGGAAAGGTTAACAACTTGAAAAAAGAACTAGAAAAGTCAGAAGCACAAAATCAAAATTTATAATTTATTTGAACTGCAAATTAAGAGAAAATAGTGCTGCCTTGATGGAGCAAACAAAGCTGATTGTGTCTGTAGAGGCATCAGAAGAATTAGATGCTTATCCTGCCAGTGTTCCTCCCGAGAATTCAAAACTGTGTATTTCTGAAGAGATGCAGGGGGGATGGGGAAAGACTGCCTGAACCCCAATCCTCTATACCCTCATTCCATGATCTATCAGGACTGCAATCGAGGGAGGAAAACTTTAAAATTAAGGGACTATATGTCCAAAGACTTTGAACTAACAGTGGCAGACGAGCCAAGCTGGCTAGCTACCACAAACAGAAAGCCATTAAGCATGTCCATGCCACTGTTGCCCAAGGTACTCCTGCAGTTGCCTCCAGGAGAGACACCCTCAGATTCAGCCATATTCAGATCGGCATCTTACTCTGACCCACCCCAGCGCAACTGGAGGGAAAAGCCCCAGCAAAAAGCCACGCATTTCAGGCCAGGAAGGAATTCCCCAAACTGCAGTTCCATGAACTACAGCCACATTCAAATGTCTCATGCATAATGCCAACATTAATGCTAAAACCGGAATTATTGGGGCTAAAATCACACACGACAAATATACCACTGTATCACATGTGTAAAATTTGGCACAGGGATTTGGTAACTCTGTTTTAGGCAAAATTACTCATATTAAGGCTGTTGACTACATTCCAGCAGTTGCATTATTTCCTGACTTACTAAAAACAGATTTGGTAACAGCATCAGTAATATTGAAGCCAATTCAGACAAGAAGATATTCTCTGAAATCAAAGAACACTCCTTTAATCGTCTTCTTCAAACAAAAGGGCACCAGTTTTGGCTTTCAAAAAATTGTATAAGAACCACACCCCTATCAGGTACAAAATAGAAAATAAAATGTAAAATAACTTCAATAGCTTCATCTTAATTTCCAGAGTTAATTAAAATCAATCAAATTTAGTTAGCCCCACTTGGAAGTGCCAAAGTAAAGATGTGATGGTTTGGGTGTTACCTGCCCCCCCCCCCCCCGCTTAAGAAAATCACCCAGAGTAGACTCAGCTCATCTGAAAATTAAAGAATGAAGATATATTTACAACTCTGCACAATATAAAAGCAGATATTTACAATATATACAGCTATATACAGAAATACACAAGTTAAAAAGGTAATACAGTGTGTTTGAAGCTAGCTAGAATGTTTTGGTGGGAAGGATTAGATCACAGGCTGTGAAAGAGAAACAATGGTGAAGTCTACTTCACTCATAGGCTTGCTGAGAGGTGTAAGAGCAAGAATCGAAACATAAATAAGGCATTTGGGCTTTTGGGCACAGCCTGGGCTTTTGATCTGCATTTCTCTCTAACCTCACCCTCCGTCTCTTTGATTAATCCACTTGCTTCCTAACCCCCATGGCTGACCCTCCATTCCTCCCTGGGGCACAAGGCAACATCTGCGGTAAGGTAGAGGGGTGGGAAGAGGGTGGAAGGGCGGTTGGGAGCCCTTCCTGGGGACTCAGGTTTCTGGGAGGGCTGTTGTGTTTCTGTTAGCTTGTGTATTTCTGTATATAACTGTATATACTGTAAATATCTGCTTGTATATTGTGCTAGCTGTAAATACAAGCTTCATTCAATTTCCAGAGCCGGCTGAGTCTAGTCTGGGTGATTTCCAAAGTGTGGGGGGGCAGGTAACACCCAAACCACCACGTACAGAAACACAACACTCCTCCCAGAAACCTGAGTCCCCAGGAGGGGCTCCCAACCACCCTTCCACCTCCTTCCCACCTCTCTACCCTATCCCAGACTTTGCCTTATGTTCAAGGTGAGTTAGGACAGATCAGCCAGAGGGGTTAGAAAGCCGACAAGATTAGCAGGTTAGAGAGAGAAGTGCATGCAGCCAGAGCCTTAGAGAGCAACTGTGTTATGTATATTTATGTTCTTGTTTTTTTATATCTCAGCAAGCCTATGAGTGAAGTAGACATCACCATTGTTTCCTTTTCACAGCCTATAATCTAATTCCTCTCACTAAAACATCCCAGCTAGGCTCAAACTAGCACAGTAGCTTATGGCCTCACACAGATTATGGAGGTGGCCATATCACTTCATTCTTCCATGTTAACATGAGGAAAACTTTTTTACTGTGAGTGTGACAGAACACTGGAACAGGCTGACCAAAGAGGTTGTGAAGTCTCCTTCTCTGGAGACATTCGTAACCCACCTGGATGAGTTCCTGCGTGACCCGTCCTAGGTTCTGTTAGTGTTTTGGTTTTGTTTTGGTGAGTGTGGAGGTGTGTTTTGTTCGTTGTTTTTTGTTTATTTTGTGGACTGGGGGACAAAAATGGTTTTGATTTGGTTCTGTGGTTTTTAGTTTTCTGTTATGCCATGTGTCTGGAACACACCTTGACATTGTAATTTCAATTTTAGCAGACTGGTTCAAGTCTCTTGTTGCCTCTTTGTTCATTTATTTGTTGTGAAAGACGATATGAACAGGCCGAGCAGGACTTCATTACATTTTCCAATATAGACTCAGGCTGCTGATGCCAAGTCAGGTCCCAAATGTCCTAGATGGTAAAAAACTGGCTTCTGAAACTTTCTGATGACCTCTAGAAAGACACCAACTTTCCAGGACAAGATTTCCTTCCCTAGGACTTCTTATTGCCTGAGGAGATAACAAATGAAAGACATAGACCATCGTTCTTTTCAGTTACACAGCATGTGGGAATATTTTGGTTAATACAGGCTACACAATTTTTTATTGTAGGGAAATTAAAAGGAAAGAAATAGCTACAGCCAACATGACTTGGGCAAAAAGCCCCTTAGCCAAGCAGACCGTGATTGGGTAACCCACATAGAGTTTATAGAGAAGGATCCCCGTTACCCTTGGAGGAGAGCTTGGGGGAAAAGGAAAAGGATGGAGTCTGGGGAGGTGAATGCTTCTCTTCCCCAAGCTGAGGCAGTTCCACTTAAGCATAAAACCACAGAAACAGACAGTCAAACAGAGAGTTACTGGGGAGGGCATGGCTTCCAAGCACAAGTGCGATGTCTTCAGTGTGATAGAGATAAATCAATCACATTTTATCTGTAAAAAAATGCAAGCAGGAAACAGTAGAAGGCTACTGGGCAACTGTCTTATTAGCACTTTGCAATCATGAGAGTACAGCTTGAAGCTGGACCCTTCACCAGCATACCTGAGGGGAATGCATTTATTGTGCTGAAAGAATATTACTCATGAAGGTCACCCACAAGGTGATCTGGGAAGATGCAAAGTGATGAAATTAAAACTTCACATTCCATTAAGAAATACGCCTCTGAAGTTGTTTTCTTTGTGCCTCAGCTTGAACTGCATTTCTGTATTTATGCCAAGTAGCTCTTCCTGTGTTGTATACCTTTGGATTTAACCAGACAAATGAGAAGTAATAAATTTGAGCATTTAGAACAAGAAATAAAATGCAGAGGTTTTATATTGCTGTCCCATCAGCCTAAGAAAACATGAGATCTTGGCTCTAGCAATGATCAAGAAACACACTGATCAGCATTAATTCCCCTCAAGTGCTCTCTTGAGAAACAGCTTCTTAGCCCTAAAGTTCCTTGCAAATTTTTGCTTTATTCCCATCAGAGGAATGGTAATAGTGAAAAGCTATTTGCAGAAATAACAAGCCTATCGTAACTGAAATGATGGATGGAATGGCCAACCTCAAAGGGAAGAAATCCAGGGAACTCAAATTTTCCCATTTAAATGATTTTTGTGACTCTGTCACTCCAGTAATTCATCCATATTACCACTGTGGAGTCACAACAGGTTCAAGGCATGCTTGCACATACCTGGATGTGAGGAGGAAACACTGCACAAACAGTGTTTCTAAAACTGTTGGAAGATTAAGACATTTTATATGCAGCCAAACAACAGATTCATCTAGCTTTGAAATATTTAATAAAAAGGGTCTTTTGCAAAGAGTGGACTTGCAGGTCAGGGCTCTCAGCATTGTCTCTGCTCTCCTGTTAAAATCACATTCCTACATAACCTCTCCAAGGAAATTTATAATTTTAATAAAGAAATGATTACAAGAGCTTTGCTAAGGCCTGTGTGAAAAAAATTACTCTGGCTTGCATGGGGAACTGTACTCATTTGAAAGTCAATTTGATTGTCAATATTTAAAATTTATATATATTTAATTTGACATTTTTGCTGTACTCAAGAAACAGTAATGGGACTCGACCTCCCTCCTCCCCTTTCCCCCAGGCTAATTTAATATGGTTTTGTGAACAAAACATCTGCTTCACATCTCTAAGCAAATGAGTTTAAAGTCTTTTACAGATTGGATTGCATTAACCTTTCCAAATATTTTTCTCCTGAGAAAGCACTTCCAGATTTCTCCTGACAAAACATATTTCACTCCTGAAACATATTAACCATCAACAATTAAAACCAAAATGTAGCAAACACACACACACTCCTGTAAAACAGGCTGCCCAACAGCAGAACTATGAATGCTGAAGAGCTTCATGGTTCCACAAAGCCTTAGGGCTGCCTGTAACTATGACTGATAACAGATTCCATCCAGCACAGTAAATGTGCTAGCCACAGATTAACCAAAATAACCAAAGCCCTTGAAGTTACAATCTGACACTAGGAATGTGTTTAGTCCTCTCATTTAAGAAGTCCTATGTTTACCTTAAAAGCAGATGTTTGATTTGCTCCAGCAGAGCACCATCTGTGCATTCCAAAGTGGCAGAGGATCACTATCACTAAAACCATGCCAGGAACATCCACCGAATCTTTAAATGATTGAAGACAGATTCTGTGTGCTCCCTTTCTCCCCTTGCCCCAAAATGTATACAACTGGCTTCTCTTATTCCACAGAGCCACTAAGATGCTGGATTGTGTCTTCCTATGATAAAGACTGGCACATACATTGGGAACTCAGTATTTTCACAGAAGTTAAATGAACTGTAGCAACAGTGCAGTGAGTCATCCAGTGGCTGCTTCCTTTGAAGTGCCACATAAACTAGAGATGTGAAACTAGAAAGTATCCCCTTTCCTCTGAATCTTTCAATGTTGTTAACACACCACTTGAATTTTTAGCTTAAAGCTACAGGGGGGAAAAATCCTTTCATAATGGCCTCATTAAACTGAGGAACAGTGGAAAATTCTGATTTGATTTTATGATAGACCACAGAGAATTATTTTGAACTAGGCACAATAGTACTAAACTCTGTTTCAGCTTGGTGCAATTCTAACCAGTAATTCATATGCTGACCTTCCATCAAAGAGCAATTTATTTTGAGTAACAGGAGATAATTCACTCTAACTTATGTTAGAAATTAAATGCAACATGTACCCAGGCTATCTATGAAGGCTAGATGGGAAGTGTAGACTTTTGAATACATATTTTGTAGAAGCTGCATAATAACACAGTTGGTGAAGATTAACCATTTATCACAGTGCAACAGAGCAGGTAATACTAAACAACCAAGCAAAAATGAAGCTGCTCATCACAAAGGAAACTCATTGTAAACACAGTGGAAATTATGTGTGCTAAATTAATTCCTGGTATAACTCCACTATTAAGGCAGGTTAAGAAAAGAGAAAAATATATTAAAAACAAAGAACAAAACAAACACACACACACACAAAACCCCCCAAAAACAGACACTTGAGCTTCTTTTTATTTGGCACATTGAGAAGACAGGCTGAAGCTTTATCTCAGACAGAGACTGCCACCCAGTCTCCCAGGATCACAGCTCTAGAGCAAAACCCCTCTCGCTCCCCAGCTGCACATCTGGAATAGCAGAGTTAACAGGGCAGATGGTTGGCAAGGGCAGGCTGGAGCCTATAACCCACTCCCTCAGCAGGACCACAAGGAACGTCATGATGGGAAGGTTTAGGGTGGCCACATCCCAGCACCACTGAGCAACTGCTTGGTTGCAGAAGCCTCCAGCAAGCCCTGATAGGTCTTGGATGAACCAGTAGCAACTTCTTGGGCTACAATAAACTGTGTCTACAAGAGTAATCATACCCTGTGTCCACAAGGTGGCTCTCCAGGGGCCCAGGATCGGTGCCGCTGCAGCTTTTCACATGTTACAGCTAGCCAGCTGAAACGACATCTCCATTTCTCCAGCAAAACCCTCCATGCTTTTTTCCCACCCAAAATACTGAGTGGCAAGTCAGCTTTCTTTCTCCCCAGTATTTGCACATAGTTGTCACGGTCCTTTAGGTAAGTATTAAAAGTTACAAGGACAAGGTACAAAATGATAAATAATCTGAAAGGAAAACTCCGATGTGGAAATCGCTTAGTAAACTGGAAAGAGCAAGTGGAACACAAATGAGCAAAAAAGGAAAAAAGACTTTCAAATGTTAACGTGCAGTCTTATGAAGACAAAAAAAGCATCTTGCAAAACAACAGTGACTTATCCGCTTCCAATAAAAGACATGAAATAGAAATGTCACTATGATAAAATGTCTATATAATGTAGCACACAGGGACAGGCAGGATTCATGGCTAATGACTGCCTACCTTTCTATGTGCTTGGAAGAGACCTCATAGATCATCAAGTCCAACCCGTGACCACAGAGCTTGAGGCTAGACCATGGCATCAAGTGCCATGTCCAATCCTGCCTTGAACAGCTCCAGGGACGGCGACTCCACCACCTCCCTGGGCAGCCCATTCCGGTGTCCAATGACTCTCTCAGTGAAGAACTTTCTCCTCACCNCCTAACCCAGCACAGAGTGTTGCCATCCAAGCCGTGGGCTGACAGCTTAGCCAGCAGTTTGCTGTGGGGGACAGTGTCAAAGGCCTTGCTGAAGTCCAGATAGACCACATCCACAGGCCTCCCCACATCCACCAAGCGGCTCACCTGATCATAGATATAAATCACCCAGACAAGACTCAGCCAGCTCTGGAAATATGAATGACGCTTGTATTTACAGCTAGCACAATGTACAGGGAGATATTTGTGGCATATACATTTATATACAGAAATATACAAGGTAAAAAGGTAATACAGAAACATAACTCCCCTCCCAGAAACCTGAGTCCCCAGGAGGGGCTCTCAACCACCCCTCACCTTCCCCCTACCCCTCTCAACCTTACCCCAGTCCCAAGGAATAATGGAGGTTCGGCCAGGGGGGTTAAGAAGCAAAGGTGGATCAGCCAAAAGAAAAATGGAGGGTGAGGTTAGAGAGTAAAATGGAGTTCAGCCGGTTCCCCAGCCACAGCCCAAGTGAGCGAAGTGCTGAGTGACTTTATCCATGTTTTGACATGTATTTTTATACATCTATGCAAGCCAATGAGTGAAATAGACATCACCATTGTTTTCCTTTCACAGCCTTTGATCTTGTCCTTTCCAGCAAAACATTCTAGCTAGCTTCAAACTAGCACAGACGCTTACAAATCCTGGTCAGAAATTGCATTCATTCGCCTTATATCTCCCAGCAGGAAAGTCATAGCCTTGAACAGGATGCATCATTCTGCTCCTTACAAACAGCCTCTCACATTGGAGAAAGAAATCTGCCCCTAGGATATTTCTTCAAAACCCCACCTTCTTCAATTTTCTTGCAATTTTGACGCGAATAAAAGGTGTTCAGAAAATGCATTCATTCCCCTTATATCTCTGAGCAGGAAAGTGATATCCTTGAATAGGTTGCATCATCTGCCTCTAGTGTGATTACAACAGAATGCATTTGCCAGCAGACTGTTTTCAATTTTGATCCACATTTTAGCATATCCGATTGCTATGGACAGCCTGCAGGACAGATCCCCTAGGTCAGAGGGATGCACCATGCCCACCTCAGGTTTTTCAGACAGGTTTGTTTTGTTAGGATGAAGAACTTTTCTGTAGTCCTCATTACAACTAACTTCTAACCCAGATTTAAACCCCTCCTTAATATTAGTCTACAAAAAAGGAGCCTGAGGGGAGACATTATTGCTCTCTACAACTACCTGAAAGGAGGTTGCAGAGTAGGCACTTGTCTCACAAGTAACTAATGATAGAATGAGAGGGAATGGCCTCAAGCTGCAGCAGGGGAGGTTTAAAACAGACATTAGAAGAAAAAGGTTTACAGAAGGGTTTGTGAGGCACTGGAATGGGCTGCCCAGGGAGGTCATTGAATCACCATTTTTAAACACTGGATGTGTTTGAAAGCCGTGTGGATCTCGCACCTCTTCAGGTAAAAGCAAACTGTAGCCTGCATTCCAGTGCTATGGAAATGAAAAAGAATATGTTAGTGATTTGTGGTATACCACTTGGCTGCCTTTGACTCCAGCTGGTATTGAAAATCCAGCGTGTCTGCTACAGCAGCGCTCATTGCTGGTGTAGCCTCGGTCAGTGGCCTTTAATATTCCGAAGGACAACCAGCACTCGCACTGCTGACCGCAAAGCCTGCCCCCGACTCCTGGAGAGATAATCACCGGATAACAGACCGCGTAATCGCACCCAGCCACCGTACTGCGGCACGTCACGGACCAGCGAAGCTGCTCTAGGCCGCAGAGCCCCGCCCCGCTAGCAGCAGCCCCGCTTGGCTGCCGTCGCCCCTCCCCAATCCCAGGGTCCCCCGGGCAAGATGGCGGTGCCCACGCTGCGGCGGAGGTGCGGTCAGGCAGCAGGGCTGTGGGGCGGCCTGCGCGGTGCCCCGCTGCCGCTTTCGCGGCAAGCCCACGGGCAGGCGCGGCGGGCCCGGGGCGCCGGTGGCTTACTTGCGGCGCAATGCGAGCGCGGCCTCTTCCAGGAAGTGTTCCCGGCGCAGAGCGCAGAGGAACAGTTGCTGGAGCTGCTGAAGCCGGGTCGTCCGCCCCTCACCGCCTACTGCGGGTTCGACCCCACGGCCGACTCGCTGCACGTAGGGCACCTGCTGGCCGTTATGGGACTCCTCCACTTCCAACGCGCCGGCCACAGTGTCATTGCCGTGGTAGGCGGGGCCACGGCGCGCCTCGGGGACCCCACCGGCCGGGAGCACGCGAGGCAGCCGTTGTCGGCGGAACGGGTGCGTGCTAACGCGCGGAGTCTGCGGGACGGCCTGCGGCGGCTCTTCCAGAACCACCAGGAGCTGTTCTGGGCGCCGGGCGCCGCACTGCTGGGGCAGGCCGTGCTGCTGGACAACGCCAGCTGGTTGGGCCGGCAGCCGCTGCTTGACTTCCTCAGCGGGGCTGGAGGGCAGCTTCGCATGGGCACGCTGCTCAGCCGGCAGAGCTGCCAGGCGCGGCTGCGGAGCCCCGAGGGCATGAGCCTGGCCGAGTTTCTCTACCCGGCGCTGCAAGCTTACGACTTCCTTCACTTGCACCAGCACCACGGCTGCCGCATCCAACTGGGAGGCGCCGACCAGATGGGCAACATTATGTCCGGCTACGAACTCGTTACCAAGTACGCCGGAGACAGGTGGAGCGGGTGGAGGGCGAGGCGGGAGCGGGGCATGGTGCATCCCTCTGCCCTACGGGATCTGTCCTGCATGCTGTCCGTAGCGCCAGGGTGTGACTGCGAACAGCTTCATCCTGACAGTCCCTAAAGCCGCAGGAGTAAAAGTCACCCGTTGGGCACTTGACGTTACAGGAAACTGAGATTTGAGAAGAATGACTGATTGGCCAGACGGTGAGCCTGGCACATACATATAATTTGGCCGTGGATTTGTGGTTTTCCGAAAACAATGACTTTTAAACAACAACAACAAAATCTTGTTTTAGTGAAGTGTTTGCCTGAGAATTGCAATCGGATATGCTAAAATGTGGATCAAAATTGAAAACAGTCTGCTGGCAAATGCATTCTGTTGTAATCACACTAGAGGCAGAGGCAGTTGTGGTACACTGGTAAATATGGTTGCATTTCTTAGAGATGAAACATGGTGACCACGTGTTTTTGCTTATCCACCAATTTTGCTGAGAGTTCTTAACAAAATTTGCAGATTCAGTACCATGGAGTATATGTCAGTTCTTCTGTTTCAGTAAGCGCTTGACTATTAGAAGCCATTAGAGATTCAACACAGAATAAAGGCCTTTCAAATGTCCCAGCTGCACAAGCAGCTTAAATTGGTGCTCTACCTGGCAAGCAGAAGACAAAACATACAGATCACTTCAATTTGGTCGTGCTGGTGCATGTGAAACTACTTATTTATTCTGTAGTATGCACAAAGGAACTTAAGTAATCTGAGTTCAAGGTTTGTTTTTTTTTTTCCCCTAGAGCCCTCATTTACAAAACAGTGCTTTATACCAAAGATGGAGTGTTACACATTGCTTATATTTCAGCCAACTTTACAAGAATCTGGTATTTTAACGATAAATTTATTTATTTGTTTTTAACATGTAGTGACTTCTCTTTCTCAGGATGACAGGAACAGATGTTTTTGGAATCACCGTACCACTTATTACCAGTACTACTGGAGATAAATTGGGAAAGACTGCTGGCAATGCAGTTTGGCTAAGCAGAGATAAGACTTCTCCATTTGAACTGTATCAGTTTTTTGTAAGACAACAAGATAACATAGTTGAAAAGTATGTAGTTTTTCTTTTGCCTTTTCTCATTGTTTATAAAACCTGATTGTAACTGTTCTCTGTAACTGTCTCATTTGGATGTGTATGACACAAGCTCAAAAAGCACATGTTAATTGTAACTCTAAGTTATCACACAGTATCACAGTATCACCAAGGTTGGAAGAGACCTCACAGATCATCAAGTTCATTGAATAAATAGACATGACCGCTTCCTACATATACAGGATAGTGGAACTTGTCTCCATATGCTGGCATATGCACCTTAAAATTAGAATGTGGATGAACAAATGAGTAAAGCATAATGCATTTTGTTCTGCAGGTGGGGTGACTTCATCTTTGGAGGAGTGTTAATGTCACCCACCTCTGGACAAACATGTAATCTATTTCTATCCTTGTGCTGTAACTCACACAATTAAGCATTAGTACAAATGTTTGTGTGATGGAAGGAGCACTTGTCAAGTAAATGACCAACAATAATAAGATGATGAAGCCTTTAGGCTGTTTGTTCTTTGCACAACCTTGCATGGAAGTACTAATGGATCTTTCTGAAAACTGCAGATACGAATGATTTGCATCATCCTTAGTGTTTGAGAGCTTCATCGAAGTTGTATATTGATGGAACACAGAAGCATAGATTTCTTCTTAGAATTATGACAAGTGGACTGATCTGTAAAGCAGATTAGACTAATGATTGCACCAAAACCTGGAAGGAGATCCAAGTACTGCTTCAACCTGTAGCACGTGAAAGACAAAAATGTTAATAATCATTACTTAGAGTAGAGCAACTCTAATGAGCAAACTGTAGGTTTAGATTCATTGTACTGCCTCTGCATCCACATTAGCCACACGTAACTCATATTTCTACTCACTAGTGTAAAAACAGTGAGTACATGAAAAGGTAGCAAAAATTGGAGAAACACCATTTGACATGAAGGTTTCCTTCATTGATGGCTAGCCTCTGTGCTGCTGTGCCAAATTACATAGCTGAAAATACACAGCTAATAGCTCTATTCAGGGCATTGCATTAATTTTAGTAAGTTGATACGTGTTAATTTTTAAATCTGCTTTAAACTTCAGTATAACTGTCAAATCTGTGTCTTCCATTTCATATTGTGACCTTTCTTATAACTTGCTTCCCTCAAAGTTTTATTTTTCTCATATTTCAAATTCAGGTTCTGCATTCACAACACTTTTCAGACTGAAAAAAAAAAGGTTACGTAGGTGTTTAACATTAAACAACAATTCATGTCTTCAGACTTTGTATCAGTAAAAGTGCCCGTTTTTAACACACTGTATTTGACATTGGTGTAAAATGTATGCTAAGATATGCACCTTAAATTACTGATTATCCCAAATAATCTTCCTGCTGAGATACTTGTCAATGCATAGCATGCTTCTACCCCGTTATCACTGCAGTCTGGCAGTGGTATTTTGTATTAGCCTGCTGTGCAACTACTAAGAATATATTACAGATCTTGATAGTCGACACACAGTTGCATTAAGTCCTGTAATGTTACAAGAGAAAACTCAGTTTCTGATTGCAGTGCAAGCTTCAAAAAAACATGTGACAGTATCTTTCATCTGAAGACATTGTCCTAGGCAAAATACTATATAAAATGCGTTACCCTGGTAAGCTGAAGCATGTAGGCAAAAGCAAAGAGTAGTTTGAAAGGGCACAATATCTGTAATAGGGATTTCTTAAATTCAGTCATTTTGGTATAATTAATGAAGCTTGAATCACAAAGACAGGAAGTCTGTAATGGTGCCTATATAGACAAAATATCTTTTTTCACCTGCTTACAGATACCTGAAACTCTTCACCTTCCTTCCTCTTGAGGAGATTGACCACATCATGGAAATGCATGCTAAAGAACCTGAAAAATGGGGCCCTCAGAAACGACTCGCTGCAGAAGTAACCAAGCTTGTGCATGGAAGAGAGGGGCTAGAATCTGCCAAGAGGTGAAATTTTCTTTATTCAATGGTAATTACGTGTAGCTTTTCAGACAGTGTTGTAGTTGTTGCTTAGCTGTTCAAAAAGTAGTAATTCCATAGACATCAAAAATACACTGACAATACCGAGCAATTTGTAGTGCAATGGATTATGCAAAAATTTAAGATGTAGTGTTAAGTACTTCTGTTGCTCTGTGGATGCACAGAAGTTGGGGAAAGGTCTGGTCAGCTGAGTAGTGCTTTTTGTGAAAATACAACTAACACTGTATACTGAATCATCTTTGTGTTCACAGGTGCACTAAAGCCCTTTATTACAGCAGTGTGGAGGCACTGGAAACTATGTCTGACCAAGAGTTACAGGAACTTTTTAAACAGGCTCCTTCAGCTGAACTGCTGCTTGAACCTGGAATGAATGTTCTTGACTTGTGTCGCAAAGCAAATGCTATTCTTGATGGACCTAGTGGGTATGTTATCAACTGTGCCCTTTGGTAACACCTCACATAAACAAGTTGTAGTGGTGTGCTTTCAGAAGTTAAACAATAGGTCAGTCAAATCAAGCAGAAGCAGGCTAGCAATCTAGATAAGAAAAGAGGGGAGCATTCCATTTTGAGTAAAAGTGTAAGTTAATGAAGTCTCATGTACCCTAGCTGTAAAATCCTCACCTGATAAAAGGACAGTCCAAGGCAGCAGCTCAAGTTTCCTTGTATCTGTAGGAAAGAATTGGAGTGATAGAGGCTAAGATTAATTTCAGACACTCTTTGTCTGGACTAAAAGTAAATGTTAAGAGAATTAAAATTTATTCAATTACGGATCCAACAAAACCAACCAACCAACCAAAAAACCCCCCACCAGCATATGTATTTAATGACAATGAAAAGTTGTTTCTTGCAATTACAAGTTGGTTATTGTTTCTTTTTAAGGTACCAGAAAATTACAGATGGCGGAGTTTCAATCAATGGGATTCGAGTAACTAATCCTGAGACTGTTCTTATTCTTGGGCAGCATATTCTCAAGAATGGTGTATCATTGCTTAGGATTGGAAAGAAAAATTACTACATTATAAAATGGCTGCAGTTTTGACAGCAGAATGTCTCCCTAAAAATGATACGTTGTTTTCACTCAGTTGCTCAGAAGTGTACTTGGAAGATGTTTCTATACTGTGCATGATGCCACAGCATCATTCTCAAATTACAGCAACAGAGTTCAAATAAAGGCAGCTAAGTTATAGCTCTGAAGAGAATTTTAGATACTCTGCCTTAGTCAAAGCATCATTCATAAGAGGATATGCACAAGAAGATGAAAGGATTCATTTCCAAGTCTGAAGATGGAGAGGTCCTTCCCGTCTTTTAACCAGCTGTATTGTAGGAGAACAGTGGCCTGGTACTCTCAGCATAATCCCCTGCAAGATGAGCAAAAGCGTATACAAACCCAGTGTTTCTTACAGAGCGTGTATGGTGCTGTCCAGTTTGACTTCATCCTAACAAAAGAAACCTGTCTAAGTGGGTAAGGGCAATTAACTTGAGATCAACATTATTTCTTTTAGCAGCAAAATTTGGTTTGAAGAGAGCTGAAGATTCACAATAAATGAGTAAAATGCTTAAGCTGTTAATGTGCAAGTTCTTACTGGTTATGTGTGGAGGCATGTTGCATAATGGTTTTCCAGGCTTAATGTGGTATTTACGGAGCAAATGCACTTTGTTAAATGTAAAAGTACAGAGCCTTTCAAAGCTTGAATCAGCCTGATGGATCCCTTTTGTCTTCTGTGTGCTTAGTGTGACTTACGGGTTACATTTTATGAATTACGCCGATGCCGGGGTGGAGGCTATGGGGAGACCTCGTTGCTCTCTACAACTGCCTGAGGTTGGTGCTGGCCTCTTCTTACAGGTAATTAGCAATAGAACAAGAGGGAATAGCTTCAAACTGCAACAGGGTATGTTTAAACTGGACATTAGGCATTGGAATAGGCTGCCCAGGGAGGTGGCTGAGTTACCATCTCTGGCTGTGTTTAAAGGTCATTTAGATGTGGTGCCTGGGGAATATGGTTTAGAGGTGAACGTTGTACAGTAGGCTCAATGGTTGGACTTGGTGATCCCAGGGTTTTTTTCCAACCTGAATGATTTCACCATGATGAGAGATGTGTATCCTAATCTCTGTTATATAAAGGGAAACAAGAAGTAGTTAAGTTATTCCTACCTTTGGAAAAGAAAGAAAAAAAGCTTTGTATACCCTGTTAGCACATTACTTTGCTTAAGCTTTAGTAGTGATCAGCACTGTCCTAGAGAAAGCATATGAAGGGAAAATCACAACTTAGATGTGAAAAGGGCAGAAGGGAAGGGAAAGTTAAGTTCATCTACTTAATGTAGCGGCTTTGCTCCTTAAATTGGAGCGTTACAGCAAAAGACGCACCAGTACACACCCTTGTAGCCTCCAGAAAAATAGATCAGATTTGCCAGCTGTTTTCTAGTAGCAGGAAATAAATTCCTAGGAAAGAGTCAAGTTTCAAGTCAGATCTCTCTTGTGCCTTTATTCCGTTATCTCCAAGTGGTGCAGATACAAATCTATCCACAGATTTTGTTAGGTTTTTTTTGTTTGTTTGTTTGTTTTGTGGGTTCTTTTTTTCAGAATCATTAGTACTCATTTTAACCGAGTGTTAAAAGGATTTTTTTATTTTTTACAAATTCAAAATTAAAAAAAAAAAAAAGAGAAATTCTTTGTGTGCACGAGGTTTTTAATAAGATCCATAAAACTCCCAAGAAATCTAGTTGTACTTCTTTTTGACCTACACCTATCAATCCAAACCTTTCCCTGACTTTCCAAAGAAACAGCTAGACACAAACGGTCCTTTTTGTGGCTGTACAAGGTATCACAATTGAGTGTTTGAGCACCCACATAGAGGATTGAGGATGACTGAAAAATTGAGCATTCTTCCTTAGCCTCTGGTCTCATTTCTGGTATACCCCAAACAATATGTTCAGGTAATCAGAGACATTGCTTGTTCAAATATAAACAACTAGTAGCTAATACTAAAGTGTACAAATGTGGAATTTGGAAGTTGTTAAGGAGGGGTTTGAATCTGTGTGAGAAGTGAACTGTAATGAGGCCGATACAAAAATTATTAAATAGTTGATTAAATATATAAAGAAAATTTCCCCAAACTTATTTACAGTTAACACACAGAGATTCTGTTATGCGGTTGGTAAAACTATTTTTGAAGAAACAGTCAGATTAAATGATTTAGGAAAAGCTTCAGAAAATGTTTGTAACTGCAGTGTCTTGCAGCATAAACTGCCGCTTAAAGGCTAAGCATAAACTTTCACAAACTTGAGTAGAGAGTTATTTTACTCACTGGCTGAGAGTCTCAGTATCATTTTAGGCATTCAGATGCATTCATTACAATCTAGCCCGCTAAACTTTAAAGAACACAGTATCAGCTAATATGAAATTTAAAGTATTGCTTCCAATTTGGGAAAATCTGAGCTATGAGTTCGGCCCTATAAAGTCTGCAGTTGCAAAGACTTCACAGACAGTTGCCCTCACTCAAATGTTGATCATAAAACAACAAAAATTGAAACTTGCTGCAGATGGTCTCAGACAAGTGGTATCTGAGGATATCAGATCTCTCAAACACACATTCTTTGACCAGACTGTGCATGCCCACTTCTTGCTACTTCTTCAGTGAGCTGCAGAGAGACTCTTTACTATGCAGTTCTACCCAAAGCAGCATATTTCTGCTGCATCTGTAGCAAATTACACCACACAACTGAAAATGAAAAAAAAAAAAAAAATTAGAGAGTTCTTCAACACAGAGATGTCACAAATGCACTGCCATACAGATGTATGCGGGGGTCATAGTAAGTGGATCCCCGCATTCGCACAATTACAAGATTCAGTAGGCTCTGGATGGTGCATATCGCAGGGTCACGTGTACATGAATGACACTTAATCCCCCAAAGAGAGCTGCTGAATACTAAAAGTTAAACAAAAGCATATTGCTAAACCCAAATATATAATCGAAAATAACACTCAGCTGAAAGCTTCTGCTTTACACCAAAATACAGTTTGAGTCCCCTCTTTGCAAGCACTCAATCTACATAATACTTTCTGGTCACATACTGCTTTTAATTGCTCTAGCAGAGAGAAGCAATACAATGGCATACTCTAAAAAAAGCAGCAAAGAAAAAAGAAAGGCAAGTCTTTAGGAAATCTTATCTATATGGTTTAAATTTAATTAACCACCTCTACTATGAGGTCCTGATCTTTTTGATACCTTTAGCATGTCAGCTGCCTTTTTTCTGCACTGTGCCATGTCCTTGGATTCTGTTGGAAGGTCATCCAGCAGCAAGGATTTATACAGCTGTCCTACCGTCTCACTCTGAAGTGTGTCTTTCACATGATTCACCAGAAAATGCATCACTGCCCTTAGAACACTGCTAGCAAATGCAGGTTGTTTCTTCAGAAAGAATTATCCAAAACCAGGTCTGCTCTAGGCTGAGGAACACACAGTGTGAACAGGTGGCTAAGCATAATCTTGGCTCAAACTAGCAGGAATTCACCACTATCACAGATAAAAACTCTCTCAAATAAACATCAGTCTCTTTTCAATGGTGCCCAGTGATAGGACAAGGAATAACAGATATAAGCTGGAACACAGGAGGTTCCACTTCAGCATGAGGAGAAACTTCTTTACTGTGAGGGTGAAAGAACACTGGAACAGGCTGCCCAGAGAGATTGTGGCGTCTTCTCTGCAGACATTCAAAATCCATATGGATGTGTTCCAGTGTGATCTGTCCTAGGTGATCCTGCTTTGGCAGGAGGCTGGACTCAATTTCTGGAGATCCAGTTTTGAGACTCAGCAAACTTCAAGTATGAAAACATGTTTTCATATTTCCATGAAACACCAGGAACATTTTGCAGCACTTGGCATTTACATGTAACGTGGTGATGCTTCTTCTTTTGCCATGTAGTTTGTTTTTCTTTGTGTATCTTGACATGGTTACAGAACATTTGTTGTATTGGACATTTCTATCTCTGATTTAAGGTGTTCAGTGTATAATTAAATCAAACAGCAGGAATCAGGTGACCATTTACTTAAGTGATGAAATATGATGATCCCTGATGTAGATAACAGTGTCTGCTTTTGTTCCACATTGGTGGTTATTTTCCTTATACTGAATCACATATAGAAATAACTGCCATTGATATTCACAGATTATTAATTTGCATTGCTGCTCCACTCCTGGAAGGGAAATGCTCTTTTTTCCCAGGAGTTGCTAGTCAGTGCAGGCTATTTATACTCTGAGTATTGCTGCACGATAAGGGGAAATTTTAGAGGGGGATTCTACCTGAGATCTTCTTGGCCTGTGAGAGTTTCCCGACTTGTCACAGACTTCTCCATATACATGATAAGGCAAACTGCAAATACTGTTAAAAGGCTGTCCTGGAGTCCGGTATGCCCCAAAATCCCTCTCCCTCTGTGGTTTGAATGGAAGAGGAAAAGGCGCAAAGAACCTGTTTCCCCCCCACACCCTGCAGGCGTGAAGCGGGGGAGCAAAGGGCCTTTCCGGCACGAGGGGTGCCCCATGCAGATGCCCGCGCTGGGATCGGGCTGGTGATTGGCTGTGGTCTTCGCGCCTAGGAAGTGGTAACTCAGCCCTTTGTCTAGGAAGAGTATAAATATTGGGGGACTTCCCGCCTTGGGGCCCCCGCCTTAGAGTTCTCCCCTGCCTGGATAGTTCCTGCAGAAAGAGTCCCCTGGTGCTCCAAAGGATGAGCTCCTGAGGGACAGGACCATCCCTGCTTTGGAGGGCTTCCCCACCATATCCCCCCTTTATGCAGGCTTGTTAGGCCTTAACGATCCTCAGACATCTTTTGAAAGAGAGCGAGCCAACAAGCATCTGGAGCCCCCTTTCTCTCAGCCAGCCTGACTCCCTGTGAGTAAACTTTTGGCTCAGCCTGATTAATAGTGGGGAATGCTGTGTTTAGTAGCTTAGCCTTTTCCAACTTCTGACTTCCAAAATAGCCAAATTTACCTATGGTATCCTTGTAAGATCTTCTCAATCTAACTGAATCTCTTAATTAAAACTAAATTAATTTCTGTATATAGTTCAGGGGGCGGGTTTTCAGGAAAATAAAATAACTCTATTTTTCTATATATTCCTGACTCAGCCACGTTAATTCCCTGCCTCCACAACAAAGGCAGAGAAAAATGTTTGGGTTTTTTTTTCATGATGGGGAAGGGAGGAAGGAATTGCCAACCGAAATCCCTTACTGATCTATATTAAGCACTGTGTTGTTTGAAATCCATATAAACAATGCAGAAAAATAGGTGGTTAGTGAATGGTTGATGATGAGGACATGATACCAACTCCCAAAAGGCATTTCAAGATGCTCTAATCTAATCATGTTTAGAGATCAAAGTGCTATATATATTTGATATATAAAGTATATCAAAGTGCAATTGTATCTAATCTGGCAGACCTCACGAATGAGGCCTAAATGGAATTCAGAAGGAGGAGAATACCCTTGAAATGAATGTTGGGTTTGTAAGAAGAAAATATTGCTTCAGAAGCAAGATCTACTAAGAGCAAACCACCTCTTCCTTTCCTTAGCAGAAATGCTTTGTTACAAGGCCCAGTTACAAACAGGAAAAATAAAGGTGACCTGTGGCCAAATATATTTATAGATTAAATACAAAGTGAAGCAGTAGTTGCTAGAAATGGATGCAAAATATGAAGAAATAGCGGGAAATGATGGACAACCATAGTCTAAATTGCTGAATGACAGGAAATATATTTAGGCTAATGACCATAAGTGTATCTTTGCAGATTCATTTTTAATTGGAAAGATGTGTCAGTGTTTTTGCACTAACAGTAAAAGAAGTAGATGAGGGGTATACACAATGCAGGAGGTTTGGTGGGGTGTATTTTTTGCTAGAGATGCAATGCCTAACTTAAGCCAAGGCTTAAGAAATACTTTAAATTCCTATTGCACTTTGATGTCTATATGTCAGAAAGCTCAGGAATGGAAAAACTGTTAGCGGTGAACTTCTTTTGTCTGTCCTCCCAGCAAAATGAAGTCCTGTGTACTGAAGAGGTTTGCAGTAGTGTTTAAGTCTCCACCACAGAAGAAAAAAGGCAAAAATTATGAACTGGGGTGTGATGGTTTCCCTAAACCCATGCTGACTGGGTTTGACCACCTGATTGTCTTTTAAGTATCGTATGTTGGCACTCAGAATGACCTACTCCATAATCTTTCCTGGCAGTGAGGTCTGGCTGACAGGTCTATGGTTCTCTGGATCACCCTTCCAGCCCTTCCTATAGATGGGTGCCACATTAGCCAGCCTCCAGTCAACTGGGACCTCCCCGGTTAGCCAGCACTTTTGAATTGTTGTCTTTGAATTGTAACTAATATTCATAAAGAGACTTTTGGAAACGGTTCAAGTAAGGAGCCTTCCCCACTGCCCTCCACAAACACTGCCAGTGAGGTATATCCCTTAAGCCATATAAGCTTCATAGTTTTCCCCACTCCTCATGCAGTTTCTAGTGAATACAGTGAAAACACACAGCATCCAAGAAGAACAAGATGTTCATGCACCAAGAGAATGATGATCCATGAGTTGAGAGCTTACAGAAAAACCTTCAGGATTTCTTCCAGATTGCCTTCTGTGGTTACTTCTGACACAGAAGGATTTTTTTGTTGTATAAATATGGGCACAGGGCCATGCAGGAGTGCAGTTTATTTCCTCCTTCCCTCCACATGATGTCTCCTTTCCATCTGTAAAACACATGGTGGAAAATGTATGGATATGATACCAGGCAGGGCTTCAAAACCATCATTGCCATGCTTAGCTTCTTGATTTCGCTCCTGTCTCTGTTTCAGAAGTGTCTGGAAGGAGGCATTCAAATCTGAACACCTACAAGCTTAACACAGGGTTGCCTGCATCTCTCAACTCTGTCAACTTGCTCTCAGGAGACTTAATGCTTAATGGATTTATTTAGAAAAGCTTAGAAAGATTTTTCAATAACAATGCTGAAATGTTTGATTATATGAAATTAGCAAAACAGCTTTATCGGTTCTGCTTTGGGGGCTTTACTTCTGTTGACAGTCATTTTACTCTGAGGGACACTTAACTGAAACCCAGGAGTTGTTTTCCTGCTGAAATGAAGGCACCTGAATCTGAGCTGAGCTGAAACATGTTTCAGTGAGCTTGGTCCTTGGATTTTTTTAATCCCTGATAGTGAGCTGTGGGCACTGTTCCAATTCAAGGTCGCACTTGCTTTTCTGAAATCCGCTGCTGACTGACTTCCCCTGAAAATCTCTCTGAACTGAAAGTGTGTTTCTGTTCCCATAAAGAAAATAAATACTTTTTGAAAACAAATAGTCACAAGGTCAAGTTGCAGACTTCATGAAGTGGTTTTTTTCTGATTATCTATTTTAAAAATTACTCAGTATTCAGTCAGATCTGATAAGATTTCAGCACTTAAGGAAGCTATTGTTGCACCTGCTGTGGAGCACAAATACAGCTAAATCCTGTAAGAGCTACTGACATTTACTTTAAGGGTTTACATGCCTGAAGTCATTGAATTGAGCTTACAGCTAGCATCGGAGTGATTTGCTGAAATGTCTTTTTAGACTAATTACAAATGCCAGGAAATTTGAGAAAGCTTTGAAGTTTTGGACAGGAAGCCCTGCAGTACAGATAGATGTTGTTCAAGCACAGGCTATTAATAGCAGGTGATTAGGCAGTGCAAAGGAAGTCTCAGAACTCCCTGAGAAGTCTGGCTTTCACTCAAGGTCCCAAAGAGCTTATGTTTTCTGTGCAAAGACAATACAAATGCTCAAGCACATTTTTCTTCCCCATTGAAAGAGAAGGAAGTTTTGTGGAGTATAAATCTTAGTAACACATCATAAATATCCAGTTGTTGGTTTTATTTCCCACTTTTTGCCTTCTGTGTCCTCACATTTGTTCAAAAGGCTTGCTTCTGTAGTATGTATATGATAGGAGAGAAAAAAAAATCTGCAAAACATTCTTCCAGCTCAAAACAATATTGCGTTGATGCCAGCTTAGATGGCAGTGCCTGTATTAGCCACAATATACCAGACTGTATGATGGTAATCCATGATCCACTACAGAACAAAGTGCTCAGATTACAGAATGAGATACATATAATTTTCTGACCATGGTAATTCGGTGGTGTTTTCCGTAGAAGTCCTTCATATGCTTCTCCATTCTCACTAAATTAAGGAAATATGACCAAAATATCCTTCAGAGTATAGGTTCTTAATGCTGTTCTGGAAGATACATTGGAAAATAATGAAACACTATGGTGAGAAGCAAAATAGAGAGTTTTACGGTGACTTTATTATTTTATCAAAGGTATTCCTGATCACATGAATTTCTGTAGAAGCTGAGTCCCTCCTAGCTCAGAGCAGATAGACTATACCTCCAAAGTGCTATGTTTATGCACTAGATTTTGCACTTTTTTTTTCTTTTTGTATAGGCTGTGACAAGAGGGAGTTTAATCACTTACTATAATAACTCTTACATGTACATAGCAAGTGTGTCCCAGTTTAATTGTGCGACTGGATGTACTCGTTTCCTGAAAGTAAATCATGTGCTCAGGTTTTTGGGTGATGAAGTATTGTAATAGGCAGACACATGCTAGCTGAAGCAACCCACTTGAGCAGCTGATGAAGTCAGCAACAAATGAGTCCTAGTAATTTGAGTGGCTCCACACATATGCTGCTGCTAGCATAGATGTGAAAGGCAGCTGTTCTGCCCATAATCTGCACCCTCCTAGAAAAGCCAGGATGGTGATCTACAGCTAACTTGGTGCCAGAAGTGCTGATGCAGACATCAGTCTGCATCCCTGCTAAAAGCTCAGGAATACCCAGATGCAAATGGCCTGTTCTGTCAGAGAATGGCTTGGAGCATTTACCTCTATAGAATCATAGAATTGAAGGTGTGAACTTAAGTTTAAGTACAGTGCACTGAAATTGTCCCAGTACCTTGTACTAGCCTGGGTCATCAGCCACAGTTTTAGAGAGTGTTTAACTCAATAGACCTATCCAAGGATGTATAATTTCACAACCTATTTTCTTGTACTGCGTTAGTAACTCCTAACTGCTGATAATGTCTGAACAGGCACCATCTTTTTAAAATGTGCTCAGAATTCCTAGATACTGTTCTGGTTTTATTAAATTATTTACTTATTTCTGAAATTCTATTAAAGCCAATGTCAGTAAAAAGGAAAAAGGCACACTTCTGTCCTTCCTCTTCCATTCTGCTTTTGTTTGAATTCTCTACACCCTTTTCTTTATTTCTTTTTAACACTTTTTTTTAAAATTAATTTTTAGATGAATTAAACCACACTTGAAATTGTTTGCACTTGGTATCTATGCTCTGGCAATAAGAGTACTTGGTAAGTCCAGCTGCACTCTTGGGTCTATTTTAATATACTTTTCACTAATTGTTTATCCTAGAATTAAACTCTGATTGTTGGAAAGAATGCCATCTAACTGACAAGTTAATATTGCACTATTTAAAATAAATAAACAATATAAAATGCATAAATAAATAAACAAATTAAGAAAACCAAACAAAAAAATTAGGGAAAAGCTTGGAAGAAGGACAAAGTTTTGTATTTAATAAATACAAGTACACTGCAAATATGCATAGCTAATATCCATAGAGGCAATCCTCTGTACTATGAAGATGAACATCAAAATTAGTTCTTGTCTCTGCTTACTTGATGACAAGCATAGTAGAACAGCCGTGGCTTAAAATCTGCCACTAAGTTTTGGGCATATTTTCTTTAATTTCTAGGAGAATTAATCTTAGTACAGGTGTGCCTGAAGGCAGAGTTCACTGCAGCCTTGTGTCAGAGTCTTTGATGAGTTTTCTCTAAAATCAGGGGTGCCATGAGGCACCAGTGCACAAAAAAATTAAAATCCTTTAGTTCTTCATAGAAATGGCAGCAATGGGCAAGAAGCAAGTCACTTGTTTAAACAGAGCAGACTTGGATGAGATGTATGAGGCAGAGGAAATGACATCAAAACAAGCTGTTGGACATTTTCTCACACCTTTTCAGGACAGAATTTCCTTCTGGGATTAAATTCTTTACCATAATCTTCCCAGGTTGCACAGTGACCCCGTTAGCACCAGAACAAAAACTTTGCCTTTCTCCAGCCACAAGCACTGCAGTACCTTTGCCCTATTGCAGTAGGATGTCAGGATACTGCAGGACACTTGTAGGTCTACTGTAGGCTCCCAGCCCTGCTGTCTCTCTCCCTTTTCACCTGCCACTCCTCAATCCCCGTACAGGACACCCCCACCCACAAGCTGAACAAGCTGCATCACTCTCAAGAAAGGAGAAGTATCTCCTTTTCTTCCTCTCCCTGCTCCCTAGAAGAGTTCTGCAAGGCGAGAAAAACAAGCTGTGGCCAGCACTCCCACTGACTTCCAGGAGCTTTTTGATGTTCAGCTGCATTTCCTCCCCACCCCAGTTCCCCACAGGGAGGAAAGGGTGGTCTGTGCTTGGGCAAGACAAAGCACGACTTCTCAAACCAGTGCACAGCGTCAAAGCGTCATTGCTGTTCAAATGTATTATTTAATGTTTTGCATGAACATGTCTCTAGCTTAGAGCTGATCATCCTGGAAAGTAACCTTCTTTTCTCTATTTATTTGTTAAATACGCCCAGCAGGAATTCCAGTCCCAGCTTATTTTGGAGTGGCCATAGATACCACCTGCCTGAAATGTAGAAACAAAAGATGTGGGGGAAGAGGAGCATGCAGACTATGTGACTCCAGTGCACTCAGGTAACAACTCTTCTGTATTCATTCTTTAGCTTGTGTTCTTTAACTAACCTACACTTGGCACTGGAAGAAGAATTTCTGTCTGAATATGCGAATAAATTATTTGATGACAAAGGAAAGTGTCTGACTAGCAATACTAACAATAATGCTCAGGGTTTAGAATCCTCTATTCATTCAGTCTCTCTTTTTTTTTTTTCCTTTTGTTTGTTTGTTTGTTTTGGGGGGAGTTGTTTGGTTTAGTTTTGGTTTGGGTGGGGGTTTTTTTTGAGGATGGGACAGAATGGATATCTTATTTCAATACCAGCCAAAAATGTTTATTTAGTTTCTCACTTGGAAAAAAAAAACTTTTGTTAAAATCTTGATTTCATGCCAGTTATTCTCCAATTTTTTGAGCAACTCTATTGTAAGAATGTCTATCAATTACTAAGTAAGAGAATTGGCTGTTAAACTTCCTCATTGCTCCATGTTTGAGGTAGATCACAAAAACAAAGTGAAGAATGCCACAAAGCAAGCTTGGCTTACATAGAGGGTTAAGCACAGTGTTGTCTTTATCAATTTACGGCTAGAAGAATCATCTGAACTGCATTCATCAAAGGCTTTGCCAGAAACAGGGGATGTAATAATAATGGTAAAAGGAAGATGAGAGAACAAGTTGCCTTTCTGCTCAGCCCAGAAAAAAAAAAAACATGAGGGGAGAGTGTATCTTGTTTGGAGAATTTGGCGGAAAGAACAAAAGCTCAATTGAGACTCAATACAAATAAAGCATAATTACATCATTGTTGCTGTGTTGTTACTGTCATTATGACTGTAATGCAAAAATACCATCAAATGGTCTCAGTATCAGTGCTACTCTTTGTAAGGCAATTGAAAAATAGTTCAATTGCCCTAGAAATATTAGTGTTATTCTCACTGAAGCACATTAGGGTGCCTGAGACACTTTCTTAGCCAGAGACCACACCATACCTGACTTGGGTGAGCTAGCAAATTCTCATCTCTGATAACATCACCATGTTTGAAGTACTTCCTTACTCAGCCTTACCACATGAAAATATGAATGTGTCCTTGTTATGAAGGGGGGCTAGTTGAAATCTGAGTTTGGGGTGAAACACAATGAGGCTGATTCAAAAGTTATTAAATAATTTATTAATATATACAAAGATAATTCCCCCAAACTTATTTATAACTTTCCACACAAATTCTTGGATGCAGTTAGCAGAACTATTTTACAGAATGTCTCTATACAATGGAATTTTGAAAGGTTTTAGAAATGTCTTTGACAGAGAGTCTTGTGGCTTAATTCACCGCTTGTGAGGTTAACTAAATTCTTTTAGCAACTTGAATAAAGAATTCAGAATACTCACTAGTCCTCAGTTGCAATGTCTGTGTTCCAAAATGTATGCGGGAAAATATACAGTAGAAGTCCTGTGATGAATTCCACTTGGGCTGTGATGTGGCTCGACTGCTGGCATGGTGTCTGAGGAGACTTTATGGACACAGGCAAGGTCTCTTCGTGGCTTCTCAGATGATCATCAGGCGTTCAGCCAGCTGGGCAGAGCAGGATCCAGGCTGGAGTCTTAGGTAGCCTGATTTGGTGCACCAGGGGTCAGCGACCCTCTCTGGGCTGGCACAGCAGGCTGAGCTGGTGGGCGAACAAATGAATGAACAAGCACGCAAGCACTTTATGCACCTCTTTACCCCCTTTCATAGAGCAATGGCCGAAGCTAATGGTCTCTTTGGCCACAATATCACCCAATCACTTTCTGGCAATCACCCAAATATACCCAAAAAAGGAAGAACCCATAAGCTCTTCTCCAAAAATGGGGGGGGATGCATACACCTTGCACACGACAGGGGCATGCATCTTATGAAACCCCTCTTATGTGACCAGGCTAAACCAGACTAGGTTGTTTTGTGCTATTTCACGCCTCCGGCTGCAATGCAGGCAGGCAGGTAAACATGTCTGGACAAGACAGGACATGTTCAAACCTATTTTGTGACCTTTGGGACACTCCACCACAGTCCTTGATACTTTTGCGTCCTTTGAAATGGGCTCTGATCAATCATTTAGAGAAGGACAGGGAACTGCCTGAAAGAGTCC
>WAAF01018566.1:4071-63445 GCA_013400475.1 Tricholaema leucomelas
TGGAGAGAAGCGAGCTCTGTAGATAGAAGCTCTGGAACACGTGTACGCTCTCATTTATAAACTATGGGCTGAGATCAATTGGCCTAATTGGCCACTATTGACCATTCGGTTTGGCAGACAGCCATAAATGGAGAGAGCATAGGCTGGGCCACACGCTCAGTGTGGGCTTATGCAACCTGTTTACAAGCTGCTTATGTAACTTGTTTACTACACAGGCCTTAGCAGGGCCGGGGCCAGGCAGACACCATGGCACCTTGGCCCTTTGTGCCTTTTATGCCTTTTAATGTGTTTACCCGTTTTGGGCTTGTTTACCCCTGGTTTGGGGAGGAACATGCCTGGGCAGGCAAAGCAAAGTGAGGCATAGAATGAGCCTATTTTTCGGGCCTATGGGCCCTCCACAACAACTTCGTGCCCAGATGCTGTGTCTAGGCAGCCAAGGAGTCGCTTGGCCTTCAAGCATTTGCACAAAATATACTGCTAAAAGACAGTAACTCCAAAAATGGCTTTGGTTGCCTCCAAGTGCTCATACATCAAAGTGTATGTCCTATGTAGAAGTGGCACCTTCGTGTGCCTGACGGCACTGGCATTGCGGTACTCAGAGTTGCCCCTGTCATGCTGGGAGGAGATAGGGAGATGGACTCGACCCCTGGAGGTTAGCTGTCAGTGCTGCTGGCATTGGGTACTGCCTGAGTTTCTCGAACTGCATCCTCAAGCTAGGGGAAAGTAGGACCACATAAGAGGAGGAGGAGGATGGCGTTGAGGTGCTTTCCACGGCACATTCCCACACTGTAGGTTTGTGGAAAGATATGCTGGGAAAAGCAAGATAACTGAAGTGGTGTGGTGGGGGCACAAGTGAAGGGTTTGGAGAGAGAAAGTGTTTGGAGAGAGAAATGGAAGCAGCTCCTGTTGTGGTATTGTTATTAAATATGATTTATGATAAAGCAAAAATTGAATGTATTCAATGTTATGTATTAATATTTTTTAACACACACACACACTCCCAAACTTATTTACAGTTAATACATATACAGATTCGGATATTCGGTCAGTAAAGCTGGCTTTGCAGAATGTATATACACACCATTAGAATGATTTAAACAACACCAAAAAAGGTAGAAACAGTAACCTGTTTGAAAAGATTCCTGCGGCGTAATCTGCCGCTTGTCCTCTAAGGATAATTTTAAAGGAACTTTAACCGTCTTGAAGTTGAATGGCAGGCACAAATCCCTATAAACCGTAGAGAAAAGAGTCAATTTACTCACAATCAGTGTCTCGAAGTTTCAACATTTGTAATCCAAAATGATGTGCGGATGCACAAAACAAAGATAGTTCCAACTGCGTGGAGTCTGCGGTGGGGTTGCTGCAGCAGAGGAAAACTTTGCAGAGGGGTGTGTAGTTTAAATTGGGCGCATCATCTCCAGGATCCACGGACACGGCGAGACAACTCCTTCCATGGCCCAGGTACTACTAGATCGGCCAGTCTACCAGGTGCGGCGGGATCCAGGCTGGGACGGGTGGGTTTCCCAGGGAGGTGGTGGAGTCACCGTCCCTGCGGGTGTTCAAGAGAAGACTGGATGGGGCACTTAGTGCCATGGTCTAGTTGACTGGATAGGGCTGGGTGCTAGGTTGGCCTGGATGATCTTGGAGGTCTCTTCCAACCTGCTTGATTCTACGATTCTATGCATGGGACTGGCTCCGTTTGCAATAAACAGAAGCGGTCCGCAGCTGTTAGGCTGCAGCTGGGCTCGAGCGGTCCGCGGCTTTGCTGGGCTCAGGCGAGCAGCTGCTTCTTAGAGCGGGGCAATCAGTTTGGGACTCCGTGTCAGTTGGGCAGACGAGCAGTAGCAGCGTCTCCCGGTAGAGGGCAGAGGCAGGCCTTTCCGCTGCGCACGGCCTGGAGGCGCGTAAGGCGGGGCAGGCAAGCAAGCAGCTTGTTCACCAAATCCGAATTTAAACGTTTTGCCGAGAGCACCTTAGGCCAATAGGAATAGATAAAACACGACAATCAGCCAATCCTGCGTTCTTTATACCAAAAATAGGAGACCCACACGCTCACACACATCAGGCTGTCCACGGGCAAAGATGTGAATTTTGCTTACCAGCACGCAAAGCAGCCCCAAAAACAAGTCCAAACGTGGTGGTATTCTGAAAAATAGCACCCGTGTCAATGTGGGACAGGGCAAAGCAGAATATAAAAATATGAGAAAATAAAAATATGTCAGTATGAGAATGGCAGAACAGAGCAGGGGCAGGGTGTGTCGGGGGTAACTAAGCTAGAGGCGTTGGAACTGCAAGCGATAACAGCAAGCACTGTGAAGAGATAGCCCCCTGTTAATGCGGGACGTGAACAAAACAGGGGTGTGCCGGGACTAAGCTGGAGACGTTAAAACCTGCGAGTGATAACAAGCGCTGTGAGAGATAGCCCCTGCCAGTGTGGGACATGAGCGAAACAGGAGTGTGCCAGGGCTAACTGAACGAGGCTAGGGATGGAAAGATAATAGAAGAAACACCGTGAGCATGGTAGATAAGAGACCGTGAAGCGCGTGGCCATGAAGACGCAAAGAGCTGAGTCACAACGACCCCTGAGGAAGACTCGTTACTTCAGCCTCACGACCACCAGAGAGACCCCCAGGAGGATTAGCACGCATGCGCAACAGTTCCAGGGAAAACTGCAACCGCTTCGGGAATTCATAGAATATGTATTAAATTGCTTTATGAATATGTATCTGAGCGGGAAATAAAAATCCTGCAACCGCATGTGTACAGTGTGCAGCTGCGGAGATAAACTCCCCTGCGCCCAGCGCTGCTCCTTGCTTGCCAAAATAAAACGCCAAAAAACTACCAGAAACTTTCATCGACACAATTTCAACAGTTATTTAGACTGACAGGCACCGAGGCGTTTGTATTGTTTCCCAGCTTGTCCTAGCTCAGGAAAGAGAGAGAATTGGTGAGGAAGGTGAGTATGTTTGTCTGGGACATGTACGGACATGTCCTAAACACACATTTTGAGCATCATTTTGGACCTTTCACCACAGCTCCGTTTGCCCAGCAGTGAGCTGAAAGCAATGGCGCGATAAGGAAATGCAAATGCACCAAAGGGCAAGCCTGATATGGGGATATGAAGAAATAGGGGGTGACCAAAGGTATATCTATACTAGAAACAAAGAAACAGAATAGGTANATGGTGATGAAGACTCACAGCCTTCCTCCAGTCAACCGCTGCCCACATTTGAAGGACCCTTGCCCACAATTTCAGAAGGGAACTACGCAAGCGCAGAGGACTGATAAGATAATTATCCGCCGGAGCAGGCGGATTTTAGTGATAAGAATGTACAGGCGTTTCATTAATATGCATGGATTCAGTGTATAAATGTGGGGTGCTTGCTCTTTTGGGCATGCACGATTTCGGAGATATCCCCCGTGCATCTTGTGCAATAAACATACCTACTTTATAACTTTCGAGTTATAGAGTCTTTTCCGTACGTCAAGCCCAGGTGCTCTGGGATGCTGCAAATCCACACAGGGCACAGGGAGGGCTGAGTGCCCTGTGGATGAGGCTTTTTGAGCTGCTGGAAACCACCAATAAGCTGTAAGTGGAAAGCATCACCCACAGCAGTGGTGTGAGGCTCCGGAACCCGCTCTGTGATGCCAGCACAGCTAGCAGTGCAGGTGGGAGGAGGCACTTGATGGAGGCAGGTCAGTCTGTCACAAGCCAGGACAAGGAGCTGGTGCTTCTGCTGAGGCGAGTGGAGGGTCCCCAGCCCTCCAGCCTGCCCCATCTGAAATACCTGACTTTGGCTGCATCCAGAAGTGAGAAATGCTTCAGTGAAACCATTAGGCTCAAGATGAATGCAAAACATCTTTATTTTGTCAGTGCCTCCCCCTGCCAGCACACATGCCCACGTGCCCACACTGTGACTTGTCTTTACTCCCTCTTCTCCTCAGGACAGCCTTGCTCAGGCTGAGCAGCCTGCCTGGGGCGTGGATGAAGGCTGTGTTGGAATGGGAACTGCCCTGCTTTGAGCTGCGATGTCGTGTTTTAGGTTAAAAGTGTGTCTTCTTGATATTTAGAGAAGACTATTCACAGGCCTCCCTTGCAGCAACTTGATGTCCTTCCCACAGGAGATGGTCCTCCATAAGCTATTCCTGCAAGGATGAGTCCCTTCTGTGGACCACAAACCTCTTGGTCATGGACCACCCAATGATCCTTGCTCAGTGATCCTCGCTCAGGGGTGCTGATTGACTTGACCTTGACAAGAGGCAGGTCCAGCTGGAGTGAAGGAAGTTTCTGGAAGTTGCTTACACAAGCTATGCCACAGCCCCTGCCCCACTACCAAACCTTGTTGGACACAAGCGCAGCACATCAGTTAAAGCACAGAAGGGCATTCAATTAGTCTTGAAAGCAATACAAAAACTTCTCCAGTGATCCCTTTGAAAGTACAACTCCCTAAGATGTTATCCCCATCCCCCACTGCACAGCCAGTAAGAGACTTCCCTGGCTAGCTGCAACTGTCAGTGCCTGGCAATAGGCACCACATAGTCCCCTCTGCCCTGCTCCACATGCAGCCCTTTTCTCCTCCTGCTTCTCCTAGCCCAGCCCTTGATTTCTTCTCCTGGTGCCTCCAACCCATATCCATGCCTCCTCACCTCTCCCAGCACCTCCCCCATTTCTCTGTTTGCATTCAGTTGGGTCACAAACTCTCTGAGAAAGAAGAGACTTTGCACTGCCAGAGGTGGGCACCCTGCCTACAACTACCTGGGCAGGCTGAAGCAGGCACCCTGGGGGAGGCATGGGGTGGGGAATCTCCCCTGGGTAACTTGGTGGGGCAGAATGCCCTTGGGCTCATGCTGCAGGGATGCATGCTGGGGGCAGCTAACTCCTGCCCACAGTCTGAGCTGGTACCACTTCTTCTCCTTTCCAGGATGGACCCTCAGTATCTCAGGCCTCCCCGCAGTGCAGGACAGAGCCTGAAAGCCACAAGTGTAGAGTAAGGAGATTCTGGGTGCCAAAGCAGGCACAAAGCTGGGGTCTATGCCCAGGATTCCGTGGGAGCAGGAAGCAGAACCACTCACTGCTACCCTCTCTGCTCTGGCAGATCCAGAAGAGCTCACATCTGTCCAAGCACCCAAGGAAGAAAGAGGTTAATACAACTGAGTAGCTGTAGAAACAGGCCCATCATTGCCAGTGGGTCCCCAACCCTCCATCCTGCCCCAGCCCACCGAAACAGTATTCACTTCCCATCCTGTGCCTGCAGTTGGGTTGGGTCACTTGCTGCCAAGCTGTGGCAGTGGCTGGGGAGGGTGATGCCCATTGCACGGACACAGCACCCTGTCCCCTTCTCCTAGTGACACAACCACCACACTTGCCCTGAGCACCTGTCCTGTCCCCTTGTCATAGTGGCACAGTCACCATCATGACATTGTCCTGAGTACCCACCTGCTTTGAGCAGGGAGCAGTTTCTTAGGGCTCAGCAACCTCAGTGTAACTCTAAGGCCAAGTGGGGTTCAGTGCTGACAGTGGGGTCCCACTCTGCCCAGTATGTCCCACAGCTGTGCTACACCTGCTATCCATAAAGACAAAGCCCAACCCACAGCTGAGCATCTTGGAAATCCTCAGCTGCTGGGTGAAGGGCTACTTGTTGGGTCAATGGCTACATCACTGCCTCTGCTTTCAGCTTCACTGGAGTTGTGGTGACTGGTGGAGAAGATAATGTAGACAGTACCTGGTGTTTGGTTTTTTGAGTCATTTATTTATGCCTTTCTGTAAACACATTCATTTTTCCCATAAATATATTTATTTGTTTTTCAAACCTAGGCTCTGTCTCATCCCTGCATTGTTTTTGGGCACTGGTGCAGTTTGCCCACTTGTGGTTTCCACACGCTCTGGAGGCAGCTGTGGGTGCTGGCCTGGCCACCCCAGAGGTAGTGGAAAATGAGCAGAGGGGCAGGCAAGGGGCACCACTTGGGGAGGTGGCCTCAGCTGGGACAGACACCCGAGAGTGAGAAGGGCAGAGTATTGGTGGCAGGGAGAGAGAAAAGGTGCAGCTAAGCAAGGCCTGTCCTAGCTGCTACCTGCTGCTCACAGTGGCCATGTCCCCAGCTCCCCATGCAGGGTGCCTCTTGGAGTGTGTAGCACAGACTGCAAGGCTGAGGCTGCACAGGGCTGTGGGCGGAATGGTCTGGTGCAGGGTCCTGGTGTAAGGCCGAGCTGACACTGAGGGTTCAGGAACCAGGGGTACATCTGGGCACTCAGCTGTGGCTACCCACTCATTAGCAGTGGCTGGGGCCGGGTCCTTCCCACGGACACAGCTGGGAGCAGGAAGAGAGCACTGGCGGACCTGGGGCAGTGGGATGGCACCAGAAGCAGTGGTGGGAGTAGTGCTGTGAGCAGAGATGGGAGAGCTGTGGGACCTGGCTGTGTTGCTTCTAGCTCCAGGTGAGGCTGCCCAAGAAAAGGTCAAGAAAGAGGTTGCTGTGTGGGGTTTGGGGTGCCTGGGCTGGCACAACATCTCTTCTCCTGCAACTTGCTCTGTTTCCTGCAAAATTCAGCATCTTTTTGCATTGTTCCATTAAACTCTCCTTATGTCAACCTTTGATTTTCTTTTGCTCAAGATTCACCTTCCTGTTCCATCAGTGTGCAGGGACAATTGTGTGAGAACATAGCTTCTGGCTGAGTCTTAACCATAACTTGTCCCTGAGCAATGCTCAGGATCTTTGGAATGCCGTCATAGATAAACCCATGTGAAAACTGACTTTTTTCTTTCAATGTTTGCTTTCTCATTATCTTGGCTTCATTTTTACCTCAAGTTCTACAAACACTACTACTTCTACTTAAATAGTTTAAAATAAATAAGTCATGGCAATCATCTTGTATCAGGCTTACATCAGGTGTTTCTGATGCAGTACTCAATGAAAGCTCAGACGACTTCTCAAGCTACCTGTGAATCTGTGTCTCAACACAGTCCCCTGTTAATATGGTGAATAGTTAATCTGTTCTAAACACAGTAATATTACCATTGTCTATGTTCATATAGTGACACTGCAGTTACAGAAGACTCAAGAGTTTACAGTTCTGGTAATTTCATTCATGAAAGAAGATACAATGCATGCTGATCAAATCATCTCTCAAGAGCTGCTGCCATCAAGAGGCTTATCTTCAGTGAGATAAAGGGTTATTTCCAGTCACCAATAACAAAAACTAGAGTAAGTTAAACGTTGCACACCTCTATTCTGAAATAAAGGAAAAGTTTATTAAAATTCAAAGTTTTAGATAATTCTTTTCCATAAAAGTATTTTTCTGGGCAACTCACTGCATCAGGTCATGAATTGTTTCCAATAAAAGAGCCCTTTCAAGAAATCTTTACGTAGTATTCACACCTACTCCAACAGTTCCAAGTAAGAGCTATCTTGCAATAAAATCCCAATGTGCCACACAGTTCACAGTCAACCTAAAGGTAGTATGCAGTAAAACCGTATCAAGTGATAAAGCATTTTTCATTTAGCCTAGGCATACTACTTTTGAGCTGAGATTCTTTAAAGAAAGCCACAAGACAGTCACTGTATGTTGTATTTACTTAATTTCACAAATAAGTCAAAATCCTATGAAAAGTTATTCAGTCTTTTCAAACAATCCTCATAGTAATACTTGCATGAGTTCTAGTTGAGGAGATATTTCAATCAGATATTGTGTGAGTTAGTACACTAAAAATTAAAGTCCAGTAAAACTGGTGGAACAAGCTTAAATTTATAACTGAAGGCATTTATATGTAGTATTAAATTATAATACAAATAAACCTCTTAGTGTACCTCTTTGCACTGAAGAGTTCACAGAAAAATTAAACACTTTCACAGTTAATTTCAAGATACTAGGAATAAGTTCCATTTAAAAACACTTTTATGGTAGCATTCCATGTGTCACAAAGCAATCCTTAGAACTTGATAATATGCACGAGCGAGAATTTTCCCTCTGCCCTCAAATACAATGTTACAAAAAATCCAAACTGGTCCCCTTGAGTATTTCACAAAAGAACTACACTGAAGCATGTGTAACTGGAGCATAAGACAGACAAAATAAAATTGCAGAGTTGGGATTTTATTAAAGAATGCATCTCTGCCCTGTTGAAAATATTTCAGGAGAAGATACTTACGAAGGGACAGTCAGCTGTAAGTAGGTCTTGGACTGCTTTGCAGTATGGGCAAAGCAGTCAACTGTATATTGTGTTACAAGCTGGGAAAGATGAGTAATTTTCAGTCCCGCAGGTGCAAGAAAGCATCTTTCACTCTGTTGTAAACTATGTCCAAATACCACATTGAAGAAAGAGTAAATACCCTTTGTACATGTGGAGGGTGTTCACAAACATTTAACTACCTTAAAGACTAGTGTTCTTTCAGCTGGTATTCACTCAGCTTGCTGAATCTTGCCACACTCAACAGCATTTTCAAAAAATTCTTAGTAACAGAGAGCTACAAGTAAGTGTCATAAATTACGAGGAACAACAAGTTAACTGCTCCTCTTTAAGAAGAGTGCAAATGTACTAAATTGTTTGTTTATACATTCTTGGATTTACCTAAGATACCTAGTGGGAAAACATCGTTAAATTGGTACTATTATAACAAAAGCCACAGCCACAGAAAATGGGGTATGTTTTCTTTAAAAGATGAGGTTTAAAGGTCTTACAGGTAAACACACTTTTCAGTGTGGCAACAGTATTTACCTGTCTGTGAAACAATACTGCTCACTTCCACTGTCTAGCTCTCCTGATTCACCTCTGCTCCAGTGAGAAAAGTGATGATATGAGGTTTTGATCTATCAGCTCTTTGTACCTCCTCTGCTGACAGAAGGTCCACAGCACAGCTACTTTAATAGCTGTGCTCTTACAAAAAGAGGACAGAAGATTCTGGTGCGCATACCAGACAGACAAAAATTTCATCAGAGTTAAATATGCAGCAGAACAGAAAAAATAAAAAAAAAAAAAAAGAAAAAAGAAAAAAGAGGTATCACTAAAGCTGTGGCAACCTTCTCTAAATTTAAACAGCATTTCACCCATATTTCATGAGTCTGCAAATAAGCAATCTTGGAAAAAAGGCATTAGTGACAGTTTCATGTAGAAGACAGAGTAAGATCTTAACATCTAATTAGGGAAGGTTTATATCACATTTCACCATCTGCTCTTCTAAGTAAGAGTTATAATTAAGTGTGTACTGGTTTACATTGTGTTATTTACTATTTTAAGGCCACTACCTTAATCTGAAAGCATGACTTCTACATAAAAGCACATAGTTGGATTGACAGTACACGCTACTTCTTAAAGTTATGAATTGTTCGAAACTTCATTTGACTTTTTCAGAAGTAAATGCAATCTCTAAAGGTAGATTATGTCCTCAAGCACACACAAACCACTTTCAGCTCAGTATCACTACGGTCTGTTCATAAATAATTTATCATGTGTACTATTCACAAAAAAAACCCAACCCTAACCCTTGCCACCCACTCCCACTAGAAAACAACAAGTTGATCAGTGCCACAGCCCCTTAGCCTGGCAACACTCTCAGTTTTCTTTGCCCAGGTATGCTGCTTCCTTTCTGCAACGAACAGGTATGCAAATAAATGATAGGGGGAACATTTTCTTTTTGTGGTGTACTTACATGTAATGTAAACAATTACATCATCTTTAGACGAATTAATTCTTTTGACCTTAAAAGAGAAGTATGACTTACTTCTCTCTAATCAAATAACTTGAGATGGATTTTGGAATAGTTTACTGGAAAGTATTCCTAAACTACTTAAACTTTTTCTGACAGCAGTCAACTACTGCGACCTTGCTATAATTACTAGATAAACTCCAATGCATATTATATCAGGGAAGAATTTTAATTTTTAATAACCTAATTCACCAGAAAAGCTTCAAGGCACCCCTGTAATGAGCCCATTCCATTACTTGTAAATATATAGAATCTCAAAAACACTGTAACAGCACAAGTTTAATAAACCAATTATCCAGTTTAGGATATAGGCTTATATTTTTCTGCAGCCACAAAGATAAACAAAGTCCTCTCTTCAGACAGCAGACCTGGCTACAGCATCCTAAATCATGCAAACAAAACACAACAGTATAAACTTAAATTGCATCTGCTGTAAAATTAAGCCACATCCAGGACTCCAGCAGCCACTAACTGTCTTGAAAGCCAGTCCAATCCTTCATAAAGTCCTGTACCACTGCGGGCATCACAGCCCTGAATATACCAGCTACGGCCACAGCAGAGTTTGTGAAGGCTCAGTAGTTCTGTCATTTCTTCCACTGAAAGTGCACCTGCTACATCCTATAATAAAATCAAACAAAAAAGACACAATAATTCTTCTGTATTAAGTTTAAAGTATTTTATCTTTACCAGTAGCTTAGAATGAAGCTACAGATCATGCAGAAGCTTTGCAAAAATATAAGCTCAATAAAGCGGTTATGCATTTGCTATTTGCTATCATAAACCAAAAAATGGTTGTTACATCTACTAACACTCTAGTATCACTTATTTTACCAACATTAAACATAAGAAAAACATTTACATTTAATGTTTTGTACCTTATCATTCCCTAACCATAGCAGAGGGTTCAGAAAGTTGGAATTTGATACGCAGACTAAGGGAAAGAGTTACAGCATGGGGAAAAAGAAGAAAAATCACAAGTACCTGTTTATTAGCAAAGATCAAGAGCAAGGCATCCCGCAATTCCTTTTCTGTTAACAATTTTGCAAGTTCACTGTGTGCTTCACTGACCCTGTCTCTGTGACTGCTATCAACAACAAAGACCACCGCTATGAAACAAAGAGATAAATGTTTACACACATTCAGATATAAACACTGTAAAATTAGCTTTCAACTTACAAAATTCTTTTTTCCTAGGAGTTGTCTATGTGAAGTTTCTAAGCAGTGCAAAACTTAGATTTTAAATCCTGGAGGACTAAGAAACACCTTACATAACTCTATTTTTGACTAAAATTTAGAAGTCATCTAAAATAGGGGGGGAAAAAGTCTGAAGCTTTTGCCCAGTCTAATATAAAGGCTTTAATATTTTTAATTACTTAGGTCTAAAACTAGATTTACAATGTGTAGAATGAGTACCTCAGGTTATATAATTTCTTGATCCATTTATATTGTTCAACTCCTACATGACTCTTCTAGTTTCCTCCTTTAACTGTCTGGAAAATCTACAGGGTCAGCCAAAACAGCACAGCTCTCTTCAGCTATAGACTACACAGTGAAAATTGCCATCAACCTGACACAGTAGTGCAGATTTTTCTATCCACTACAGAATAATCAAGATGCCAGAAAGTCTGGAGAGCCAGGGAGGCATAGCTAGAGCACAGAATTTAAACGTGCAGCTTTTGCAATTAAAAAAACCCCAACACCAAAACTAAACAAAACTTACTGCAGGGTATGTACCAGATTAACTGCTTAGATTTCTCTCCAACATAAAATTCTTCGAGGCAGACATGAGTCCATGCTACTGGTGTTTACCCAGTAAGTTTTAAGAGGACAACAGAAATCTTAAATTACAAGTTTCAGAAGTTTGAAAATACAAATAATTTTAAGTGTTAAAGCTTGCAATGAAAGGTAATACAATGCATAAAGTGGAGCATATAGATTGATGTTTGTCATTTCTAAGCATTTTAGTTAATTCTGAATAAATTAATGAAGAGGAACCCCTTTCTAAATTGGAGAAACAACTATGGGGGATTTACAGCGTAAGTTTCTACGTTGGCACAGTTTAGATCAATGTTTTCAGAATCAGTAATATAGTCTATGACCAGATACTACACTGCAATATTGAGTTAGAAGTTACAGAACTTTGCAGAAATGTTTAAATTGCCAACTAAGGGCTCCAAAAGACTGAATATTTTCATTTCAAGTGCTATTTAAATTTCATACCTGGCAAATACTAATTCTCACTGTGCAAACTTAGGAATGCGACACTGTATCTGCTGTCAGCTAGAACCACTTTTAACAGAGATTCTAATTTTGTTTGGCTCCATAAACTGACAGATTTACAGAAAATGCACCTTTATCAGATGCTATGACAAACCAGGTTAAAATTTATTAGCTCATGAATCTAGCAGCTGTACTTCACATTATGTGAAAACTTCTAGTTGTACATTATTTCCATTAAAACATTTCTTGGCTCTGAAATCAGTGTAGAAGACAAAACCGAGATTTAAAGTACTGTCTCACCTTGTGTATTGAGGTAATAATGTTTCCACAGGGGCCTCAATTTGTGCTTCCCTCCTACATCCCAAATAGTAAACTTTAAATTCTTGTATTCTACTGTTTCAACATTAAAACCTGAAATAAAAATATTAAAGTTTCACAGTCTTGCCCTGTATAAATATAAAATAATCGAATTCTGCAGATAAGCCAAACATTCAGAAAACATCTTTATGTTTAAATTGTTGCTACTAACCTATTGTTGGAATTGGCTGCATGAATTCATCTTGCTTCAATTTAAACAAAATAGTTGTTTTGCCAGCTCCATCTAATCCTAGAGTGACAACTCGAATTTCCATTTTTGGTCCAATATGTACTCTGTTGTCCTGGAAGAAATAGCATGTACACAAGACAAACCAGTTTAGGAAATTCTGATTAGAAACCCCTTATGTTTAAGATAGCTGTCACTATTTGTGAAGTGATTAAATGGATGAACTCCAAAAACACAAGGCACAATCACCCCTTAGTAATAATATAAGCCAAAGTATCCAATAATGTCTATATTGAACTGTAACTTCTGCTCGAGTTTATCACACACCAGACATGTGATAAAGGCAGCCAGTCTCATGCTACTGTGCTGGTACTTGTTAAAATTTCAAGCTCTTCTGTAATTCTTGGCTCAAACTGCATGAGGATTTCTTCATAGCAGTTAGAAATCTCTGACCAGAGCACTCTCTGCTGGTCTTGTAACTTCTCTACTATATTTAGTTACATTCTTAATGCCCTCACCTACGAAACTTTCCTTGCTGATGGCTCTATAGCCATGCCTCTTCAGTGCACTCTGCTTCCAATACTCTACAACATTACAAAAGCAACATTACTAGCACTAAGCAGTAATCTGAAACAGTGAATAAAAAAAAATAACAAAAAAATCATCCCAGAGTCTTGCTTGGAGGCAAGGAAAAATGAACTTCTCATTTGTAGTTTACAGCAAGTCAATGAGAGTACTGAGCAAGCTGATGGTAAGAATGTGATCAAACAGTAGGACTAATACACAGCAGCAAACCATAAACAGTAAAATAAACACCACAGGCTAAGATTACTATGTATCCCTGAAACACTCTGAAATACTTAGAAATGCCACCTTGATGAAATATCAGAGTTTCAATTATTAGAGTTGTGTGGGCAGAGATTTGTTTTCTTGTAAGATCTCAACAGCACTATGCTGACAAGCAATACATAAAACCTTCTGTATACCCTACACAGCTTTTTATTTCTTCTTGTATTAGAAACACTATTTATTGAGTGCAAAAATACTACAACCTATGCTGGTTGTAGTATTTTTGTAATACAAGACCAATATGCATCAGAGTAACCCGATGTATAAATACCTGTGTCACATGGCTTGAGATTTGCGTATATATACACACATGTACACATACACACACACACACATAATGTGTATGTATACACACATAGAATCCACTATACAGCTGAATATATATCATCATGACATGTCGCAGATGGAAATGCATACTTTCAGAATAATCAATACAGATTAAATGACCTTATGCTACTGCAATCTCCAAAGAGACTAAAAACACCTCCATAAATGGCTTTCTAAAAAAAGTTTTTAAGAAACATTACATCAACATGACAATGCGAAAGTCAGTAATGTGTAAAGAGACTCTTGGGGAAGAGAAGACGTAGAGGGGATTTAATAAATGTTTATAAGTATCTGAAGGCTGTCCAGGAGGGGGTGGACAGGCTCTTCTCACTTGCTCCCTGGGACAGGACAAGGAGCAATGGGTGTAAGTTGCAGCAAAAGAGGTTCTGCCTCAACAGAAGGGGGAACTTCTTTACTGTAAGGGTCACAGAGCACTGGAACAGGCTCCCCAGGGAGGTTGTGGGGTCTCCTCCTCTGGAGACTTTCAAGGCCTGTCTGGATGTGTTCCTCTGTGATCTATGCTAGGTTGTGTGGTCCTGCTCTGGCAGGGGGGTTGGACTCGATGATCTCCTTGGGTCCCTTCCAACCCCTAACATCCTGTGAAATATGTGTCTAATCATATCATGTTGTCTGAAACTGAAGAACAATGAAAACACAATGACAGCTTCCCGAGTACTCTCCCTCCGTCTAACACCTTGCAGCTCATGGATTTACTGAGCCAACAGTGCAGTTTCTGAAACTAACAGANAAATTCAAACATAGGTAAGGGAATCCTTCCGCTGGGGAGCTCAAAGCTGCACTTTTTTTCCTCTCTCTAGCCTCTCTGCCGTTTCTCTGATTAATCGACTTTGCTTCCTAATCCCCTGGCTGAACCTCCATTCGTCCTTGGGACTGTGGTACGGTTTGCGGGGCGGGGAAGGAGAGTTTCTGGGAATACCTCTCCCACATTCTTCTCTGTGCCTGAATAAAAGGGGAAAGGAAATGAGGCAGCTTTGTATGGAGTTACTATGTTTATAGGTTTCTTGCTGCAGGTAGCTCCCTGGCTATGATCAGACCTAACTGACAATAAGCCAACCTGGCCATCCTCTCAGAGCTCTAGCAGAAGCACCAGTCAATTCTACAGCTCCCAAGGCTGAAGGGCAGAGGCAGTGCTGGCCTATGCAACTTAAAGCATCAGGGAAGCGGAAGAGAGGAATTATTCCATCAAATGTAGCCATCCCATTGCAGTTAGCTTTCTGTAGGTTATAGAACAAAAACAGGTTGCTCTCACTTATGTTTGTACTCTCTAAGAAAGAGTCAAAACGCAGTCTGTGTCAGACATCAAATTTCCACTTTGTGTAAGTAGTTCTGTTACTTCAGGAAGAACCTTGCAAGAAAAGTCTCTACTCAGAAAACAATGTGTAGCACCTGTAATATGAGTCAAAAAAAAAAAAAGCTAAAATTGACAGATGAAGAAAGTCTCTCTATATCAACTGTATCAGCACCTTTAATCACAAATTGTCTTTACAAAGTCTGGCCAGTAAAAACCCATGTCTGCCTTTCTAGGAGGTGCACAACTTGACAGCACACTTAAGAAGTTACTCGTGTTAAGTAAACTTGGTATTTTCCTAAACCTCAGTACAGAAACTGCAGAACAAAACTCACATAACTGTGATTTCTTGGTTCTTGTTCCTGTCCTTTGTCTTTGTTAAGAAATGTTCTGACATGACAAAAGCTGTATTTAAGTTTACTTAAAGGTGCTTTCCCTCTCACAGACTACTGTCTTCGTGGGTAGTCAGTGTTGGTAGGGGTTAGCAGTTTGCCATATCTGTCAATGTTGAAGCAAGTGAGTGCTCTTTACGATCTCAGGTACTGCTTTCTCAATCATTTTCCCTCTCTCCAATATACAGACAGAAATGCTCAGGATGACCACTTACTACTCCTGTATACAACACTCCACAAACACAGTTCTCATTTGGTAAGGACAAAACAGCAATCTCTCTCTTCAAATAAGGATCACAGTTCTGGATGAGAATCCATGTCGCTGACAACAAGGTAAGTACACAAAGACATTTCAACCTATGGAACAAATGTTCTGTAAGTGTTGGCATTCTTACAGTTGCATTGTGAGATGACATTAAATTGAGGAAGAGTGTTATTCTGCTCAAGAGTAGGAAGGTTCTCCAGAGAGGCCTGGACAGGGTGGATCAATGGGCTGACACCAATTGTACGAGGTTTAATGAGGCCAAGTGGCAGGTCCTGCACTTGGGTTACAAGAACCCCATGCAATGCTACAAGCCTGAGGAAGAGCGGCTGGAAAGCAGCATGGCAGAAAAGGACCTGGGAGCGTTGACTGACAGATGGCTGAACATGAACCAAGAGGTGGCTAAGAGGAAAAGCAGTATCTTGGACTATCAAAAATAGTGCATCCAGCAGGAACAGGTAAGTGATAGTGCCCCTGTGCTCAGCACTGGTGAGGCGGCATCCTGAATACTGTGTTCGAGTTTGGGCCTCTCACAAAAATACACTGAGGTGGTGCAGGTCCAGAGAAGGGAAACAAAGCTGGTGAAGAGCCTGGGGAACAAGTCTTACGAGGAGTGATGAGATTACTTAGTTTGAAGGAGGCTGAGGGGAGGCCTTCTTGCTCTCTACGACTACCTGAAAAGAAGGTGTAATGAGGTGGGTGTTAGTGTCTTCTCCCTAGTAACACTCCTGATAGAACAACAGAAAATGGCCTCAAGTTGCACTGGGAGAGGTTTACATTGGGCATTGGGAAAAAATTCTTTACTGTAAGAGTGGATGTGCATTAGAACAAGTTGCCCAGGGAAGCGGTGGAGACATCACCCATGGAGGTGTTCAGAACACGTGTAGACATGGCACCCTGGGACGTGGTTTAGTGGTCAAGGCAGTGCTGGATTGCGTTGGACTTGACGATCTCAGAAGTCTTTCCCAACTTTAACGATTCCAGGATTCTATACCTACTTAAGCTATATGGCTTTATGGGAAATCAAGGTAGGCCTTGTGTCACTTAACAGCTTTGAGAGAAAGGAGAGATATAAGAAAGAAAAAGAGAGAGAGAGATAAAAAGATTACCAGTCCTGAATCCAGTGTCAAAAGAAGTGGGTATTTAGTGTAGAGGGAGACTCAGCTCAGGTTTGTGTATGTCCCTATTTACTGGAGTGATTGAGACATCAGTACTTTTCCATGGCATGGTAAATCACGGTAAGTAGCATTAGCTTCTCCTCATGATTTCCGGGAGTGGCTGATACCAGGGCCAGCACGTTTTCAGGATGTGGCAATTTAAAATATGTGATACTAGACCACTGCTCACAATTTCCACTCTGTCTGTCTCCCAGAGCATTGCCCAAGCTCAGAGCTACTTTAAGGTTTGTTCTTTAAAAAGAGACACTGGAAGACTTCTGAGTTCCCCAAACCAAGACCTATTTTGGATCTATTACAGCTTAGCCAGCTGCAAGTTTTCTTTCAACACGCTCAAAAAATCAGTGTCAAAATGTTCTGGGTCAGATTAACAGATCCTAAAGGCAAAAATAGGCATGCAAAATGCCTCTCTGACTCAACCCTGTGAGATGGCAGCATCAGCTCTGAACACACAGAATTCAATTCATCATCTATGAAATGTGAACGCTGCTTTATTTATGGAACAATAAGACTTTGCAGAAGAGGTTTCCCTGATTCTTCTAAACTTGGTCTCAGCTGAATAGGGAAGGGCTGAAAAGGAGTGATGTTGCACTATTGGTCTAGAAACAGTTTTTACAGAAATTCAAATAAACTGAAATAACAAAATAAGTTATATGGAAAAAATGTAATTTCTAGCATCAGAAGGGCTGGGGCAGCATCTTCACGGAAGCATCTCTTTCCTTATAGTAAAGACCTCAGAGCAAGCATTAAATCCTCAGTTTCATCACAGCAACATGAGATCTTATACCTCCTTCACTATTCAGAACCAAAATAATTAATGAACTAAAGCACTTCTTGTCAAGAGGTTCAAACTTACTTTCCTACAAGAATAACAGTCACCACTATCAAATTCCAAATGATTTAATCCTCTTTCAAGAAAAGGTTGCATTAAAACTATATTAAAGGAGACAAAAACCCAAACTATTTAGATAATCTGTGTCTAAACTATCAGTGAATTCAAAGCAACTATAAGGCAAATCATCATTTAACAAACTGAAAGAAATACACTGCTTGGGGCAGTGTGGCTAGAGAGCTGCCTGGCAAAAAGGGATCTGGCGGTTGTAATAGACAGGCAGCTGAATATGAGCTAGGAGTGTGCCCAGGTGGCTAAGAAGGCCAATGGCATCCTGGCCGTGGCCAGCAGGAGTAGAGAGGTGACTGTCCCCTTGTACTCAATTTGGTGAGGCCACACCTTGAGTATTGTGTTCAGTTTTGGGCACCACAATACAAGAGAGATGTGGAGGTGCTGGAGAAGGTCCAGAGGAGGGCAACAAAGCTGGTGAAGGGCCTAGGGAGTAAATCTTACGAGGAGCAACTGAGGGAGCTGGGGCTGTTTAGTTTGAAAAAGAGGAGGCTGAGGTGAGTCCTCATTGCTGTCTACAACTACCTGAGGGACATTGTGGAGAGGCTGGTGCTAGTCTCTTCTCACAGGTAACTGGAGACAGAACAAGAGGGAATTACCTCAAGCTGAGACTGGGTAGGTTTAGAATAGATATTAGGAAAGAGTTTTTCATGGAGACAGTGGATGTGCTTAAAGGCTATTTGGATGTTGGCTTAGGGATATGGTTTAAGATGAATCCTGTAGAGTTATAGGTCAGACTTGGTGGTCTTGAGGGTATTTTCCAACCTGGATATTTCTGTGAAGATAAACTGAAAGTTATAATAGTGTCATCACACTTGGAAAGAGGTGTGCAATTTTCAGGAAATAAAACAATAAACATTCTGCAGAAGTCCTGCTGTTCGCATAAAAGTAAAAAATACAGGGAAAATACAAAGCATAGATTCCTGGCATAAGTTGAACAAACAACAAATCAGGGATGTTTACAAAGAAAAGCATTTCTAGAATTCACAAATACTGTTTTACATATTTAAGAAAAAGCAGCTAATCTTCAAATGAAACTACCAATGTAATCAACGTCAAACAAACGTTTCTCTCGGTAATTACAACAGCACAGTAGTTTTTTTTGCTCATCATATGTTAAAGACACCGTGACACTAACTGATATCAACTTGCCTAAATTTGTGACAAAAGGATCATAATATATTATTCCTACTTTATTTTAAATTACATTTAAGATATCACAAAGTAGATAGATGTATTTTCATGAAATTAGCAATACCTTTGTAAAAGTGACAGGTATGCTAGCATCCAGCTGTACATGATCTGCAAGTTCTGTAAACTGCTGCTGCTGTTTCTGTAATGTCTCCAGCAATCTTGTAATTTCTTGTTTGGCCAACACTACTCTGCAGTCATCCTAAACAGCCAAAGAAAACAAAAGCATTCCTTACCTTCAGTAATTTACTTAAAATAACCAAACACAATATAAATGTGATGATTATAAGAGACACTAATGTAACAGAAATAATTTTAAATACTTCATATATCATTCCAGCAGGTGGAATAGAGCAGCTCCTTTGAAGCTGTAACAGGGAAGAGTTGGTAGGTGTTTGATCAGAAGTTACAACAGGCTGATAGTGATTAGGTTACTAAAAGATAATACCTGGGGAAAACAGGGCTTACAAGTATGCACATGAGCAGCAGGGAAAGATGTTATGTAACAGATTCCAAAATAGAGAAGCTCTGTTCTCCTTTATTCATCCTTCTGGGATGTACTGGCTATACATAACAGAATTCTGAGTACATATATACCGAGAGCCTAGATAGCTGTGTTGGAGCGACACTGATCTTACCACCATGATGGTGTGGTTCACAGTGGGGATGTCTACCTTTAGATAAGTGCCGGCCAGCTTTGTGATCTACACATCTCAGGAGTATGGCTGGTCAGTTGGATAGAGTGAGTATAACTTGCTCTTTGATCAGTATCATTACGTGGCATTCTTTGTCATATCTTATTCATCATTGTAGTTTACAGTATACCTTTCTCTCTCTGATTTTAGTATTTGAGCGATAATAAAGTCTTGAAACTGTACCCAGAGGGGTACCCATGTGTGTGTGTGCTTCCTGGACCCCAAAGAACCCACTGGAACAGAAGCATACAGTAAGAAGTTTAACACAAAAAGATTATTATTCATCCATTAATGACCATAATCCATAATGGAACACTTGCACAGATAAAAAAGTACACCTGACTAAGCAACCAGATACTAGCTCTAGAAACATGAAAAAAAGTTAAAATGACACATTAATTTCTCACACTGATTACTGCTTGGTATTTTGGTATTTACTTCCTGTTATCACTAAAATAAGGAAGTGACCAACCTGATACTGTCATAAGGCTCTTTCTTCCAACATTTAATATGTTGAATTACTCATACTGAAAGTGCTACTGTGAGTTATTTAGTCCTAAATTTTTATCCTACCAGCATCATATGACAACTGTCTTCAAACACCTATATGGGTAATTACAACTGTAAAATCTCGTAAGTCTTCTAGGTTTTCAGCTTCAGTTTCATCTCTCCTTCCCACTAACCTCACAAATAATCAGAAATAACTACAGCTGAGAGAATTATGTCATAGGATTTCTAGCAATTGGAAGGCTTGATGCTTTTGCACTGATTATCCTTGTCTAATACTCCCTTGTAACAAATACTTCAAAGTCAGTATTGCAATATTGTAAAGGAAATAAAAATGTGGCATAGCATTTAAACTTCTCATCTGTATTAAAAGTACGTTACAGCTCCGTTGCCAACCTACCTGTTGTAAAGTCTTTTCACAATGAAGGCATGCTGTTGAAACTTGTGACAAGAGGATGGTCATGTCTTCTTGCTGCTGCCTAAGCCAAATCAACTTCTCTCTCACATGAGCATCAACAACACTAAGAGCCATTTCCTCTTGGCGACAAAGGGTTTCATGAAGATCAGAAAAATAGGCTCGGACACATGAGCGAGCATTCTCTGCAGTCCCCGGTACCTACAGTGTTGCAGTTAGGAGATTAAGGATTAAGAACAGTAGTTGTTTCTGGAAGTACATTTTTCTTTATGTTTTTTCATCATTTCTACCTTGTGCTCTCATCTGCTTGGCTACATCACAGCTCAAGTCCCAGTTATATAAAATAACGTCCTATCAAGATCCTCCAAGAAGTTACTTCACTCATCAAGGAGCTTATTCATGTGTATATCCACGTTATTAAAAATGACTAGGGAAAAAAAACTCAGCAGTATCACAGCATCCAAGAATAGATGCTGTGGCAGCAACACAAGCTTTGTCTGGGGCCTCCCTGTTTTCATGTAGCCATGAAACATTGTAACAGGCTACAAATTTCCCTCTATAAACTGTCTTGATCCCTATTTGGTAGCAATAAGAATTTACAGTCTTTTTGAAACATATATGTAGGTTTTACAAGAAATTCCTTATCTTGGTTATTATTAGAAGCCAATACTCTTGGGAGAGAGAGAAAGAAGCATACGTGTTCAGTATGGGCCATTCCAACTCCATCTTCAACTATTTGTTCTCCTCCTTCTATATGTTGAACAATTCCAACTAATTTTCTGGAATAATCTGAGATTTCTTCTGTGAAAGTTCTTATACAGTGGGCCATGTCTAAAATGGATGCACGAATCTGGTTTGCTTCTGGTTCCAAGACAGAATGCTGTTGATTAAAAGCAATATATCAATGATCAACCACAAATATTTTTCCTAATAACCTTTTCTATTTTACTACTATTATATATTTAACATTAGTAAAATATATGTGTACTATATATATGCACACATATATACTTTACTACTACTACATATATACACACATATATACACACGCACAGAGGGAAGGCAAGTAAAAATTTAAAACAATCTTGCAACCTAAAATGCAATCAGGAATTAGAGATTATGCCAAGACTAACATAGGCATTTAGCACAGCACTTACACAAACAAACGGAAGTTTCCTCTTTACCACCATCAGTTTCAGAAACAGTGGTTCAGCTGTACAGGGTAGGGTACACCTAATGTTTCTACGATGAAAACAACTTTCAGAACTGGTGACTGAATGCTGTGAGAAGCCCAAAAAAGCACTGGAGAAATAGGTTATCCATTGTAGCATATAAATAATTTACTGAGGTTATTAATGGGCTTCTTTTTATTGGAGTTATTATTTCTTGTGATTTTACCACAGCCATTATCTGAAAAGAAGGAAAACCTAAAGAGCACTATGAAGTTGCCTCGGTAAAGGTGTATCAAGAATCTAATCTTGCATACTTCAGCTGGTTAAATAACCATGCAAGCTACCTCACAGATAACTAGAAAATTAGCAGTACCTTATGACCTTGATGCTTCCCATATTCTTTGCAGACACAACACATAAGAGGACTGGCTTGGCAGCCCTCTTCTAAACAAACAAACTCAATAGCATGCACTTGATGTTGGGAGCACATGGTCTTCTCATGCGGCTTATCAGCGAGAGGTACACGCCTGTGTTTTGCTAGCGTCTTTGTAGAATGAGTAAGCTGAGAACAGTCTGCACACAGGTGAGTGGCACAAACAGTGCAATATACAGATGCAATGTGGGCTTCATCTTCATCACAACGAATGATACTCTAAAAAGAAAACAAAACAAAACAAAAAACCCCAAGTTGTTAACATTTAATCCTAATAAAACCAGAAGACTCATAATGAATGTAAGCCTGAAAGCAGACTTTCTTTAAATACTACACACTAAGAATTATTCTGAATATTTAAGTTTTCAATAAGTTATTTTTAAAAATTAGTCTCCTTCACAGTCAACTGCCAAAAATTTTTCTTAAGGTGTCCAGAAATTTTATAAATCCAGAGTAGAAGCTGTAAAATTTTGGAGGGCAAATAATTCAAGCGCAAGTCATTTCCTCCAAAGCAGTTATTACAGAACAAAGAATTAAAGAAGTTACAGAGAGACAAACCAGCAGTAGACAATTAGGCATGCAGGGTGGTTATCTATTTGTAAAATGTCACTGCACAATAGTTTTTGCATGCAAGTTGCTAATACAGAAATTATTAAATCTGCTAGTTTTGATTATGAAGTACTATCACATGATGAAGTGATATCAAATAACTGTAAAAGGCAGCTATTCAAGAGCACAACAATGACTTGAAGCCTTTAGGAAGGCTTCCCAAGTTCTAGAATTATTATCCTTGTAACACCATAACTAAAATATCCAAATGAGTAACTTTCTAAACATCCTAAAAGCCTAGAAAAGGACAAAAGAGTATGCATGCCTGGCAATACCTTTCTATTTTCCGCTTTAGTCAATGGAGATTCACATTTGCTAATGAAACTATTAATTGAAGCCTTAATACTAGATACTAAAAGAAAACAGCATTATTAATAAAATTACATTTGGTACATTTGGACTTTTCCCTCTTTTTTTTTCGTCCTCTCTTTTTCTCCTTATGTCTAGAGATAACTTAAAGTCAATGTAACATTTTTTTTTCTTTTTTTAGAACTCAGTACCTCTCCAGATTGACCAATGGCTTCTTCTGCTGTCCCACACTGCCCAGCAGGTCCATTCTGCAACCGTTCCAAGAGTTCCAACAAAGCAAAATTCTTCTTCAAGCCCCAGACACCAGAATCTCCTATTTTGGAAGAAGAGTTAAATGAAGACAAATAAAGGAAATCAAACCTCAAGCAAATACCATCATGAGAAGTTCTACAAACTACATTTGAGACTCTGACAAATACTAAGAGCACATTACCTACAGTGGTATTAACCGCAGAGAGATACAGTACTACTTTCTCTGTGTAATCTCACACTACCTTTATATTCTCTTCCTTCCCTACTTAAAAGATGCCAAGATTATTAATTTTTTTAAAAGCTCAGTAAGAACACTTGTAAAATAATCCACAATAACTAACAAATAAAGACTGTAAGGAATGCACAATCTCTAATGTGTACCATAAAAATTAGTATTTTGCATAACTGTGTACAGTGAACATTTCTACTATACTAACAGAAGCTCTGAAGAACTCCCATGGACAAATCCCATCCCCTAAATCATAACATGCAACACCTATTGCAGATCTCAGTCATTAAAAGTTGAATGAGTTGAAATTACATTTGAGAAGACAGAACCACTTACAATACTATTTAATACAGCAAAGAAGAAATCTCATACTTTCTAGAGTAAAGCAGAAGGTCACATCTACTCTTGTATCATCCCTATTTTCTAGATGTTAACACAAATCAACATGATGAGAAACAAAACCAGAACTGCATCTCAACGCTGCTCAACACTACCTGCATAGGTCATGTAGCATTTGAGAACTCTCGTGATTGCTCTTCAAAAAAAGTATCAGCATTGCCATAAATATAAAGACATTTTTTATGACACATGGCAAAGTGCCTCTCCGAATGAAGCCGCAGCTTTGAAATTGGATCATTACTTCTCAGTCACTACAGAATTACAGAAAGGTTCAGGTTGGAATGGGCCTCAAGACAGCAGTGTGCCCAGGTGGCCAAGAGAGCCAATGGCATCCTGGCCTGCATCAGGAATGGTGTGGTCAGCAGGAGCAGGGAGGTCATTCTGCCCCTGTACTCTCCACTGGTTAGACCACATCTTGAGTACTGTGTTCAGTTTTGGGCCCCCCAGTTTAGAAGGGACATCGAGATGCTTGAGCGTATCCAGAGAAGGGCGACGAGGCTGGTGAGAGGCCTCGAGCACAAGCCCTACGAGGAAAGGCTGAGGGAGCTGGGATTGTTTAGCCTGGAGAAGAGGAGGCTCAGGGGTGACCTTATTGCTGTCTACAACTACCTGAGGGGTGGTTGTAGCCAGGAGGAGGTTGCTCTCTTCTCTCAGGTGGCCAGCGCCAGAACGAGAGGGCACAGCCTCAGGCTGCGCCGGGGGAAGTTTAGGCTCAAGGTGAGGAGAAAATTCTTCACTGAGAGAGTCATTGGACACTGGAATGGGCTGCCCAGGGAGGTGGTGGAGTCGCCGTCCCTGGGGCTGTTCAAGGCAAGGTTGGACGTGGCACTTGGTGCCATGGTCTAGCCTTGAGCTCTGTGGTAAAGAGTTGGACTTGATCTGTGAGGTCTCTTCCAATCTTGGTGATACTGTGATACTGTGATACATCACCTTGCCCAGGCCTGCTGCTCAAGTATAGTTACCTAGAGCTGCTTGCCCAGAATCATATCCTGGCAGCTTTTGAAGATCTCCAAGGAAAGAGAATCAACCACCACTCTGGACAGCTTGTGCCAGAGCTTGGTTATCCTCACAGTCAAAATTGTTGGAAGGGACTCAAAAGGATCACCAAGTCCAACTCTCTACTCCTAGGACTACCTGGATAACAGGTCATAGAATCATCACAGAATCAACCAGGTTGGAAGAGACCTCCAAGATCATCCAGTCCAACCCAGCACCCACCCCTCTCCAATCAGCTAGACCATGGCATTAAATGCCTCATCCAGGCTTTTCTTGAACACCTCCAGGGATGGCAACTCCACCACCTCCCTGGGCAGCCTATTCCAATGGTAAATCACTCCTCTGTCAAGAACTTCCTCCTAACATCCAGCCTATACCTCCCCCTGGCACAACTTGAGACTGTGTCCCCTTGTTCTGTTGCTGGTTGCTTGGGAGAAGAGACCAACCCTCACCTCGCTACAGACTCCCTTCAGGTAGCTGTAGACAGCAATGAGGTCACCCCTGAGCCTCCTCTTTTCCAAGCTAAAACAAAACCAAAATCATCTGACTAAAAGTGTTGTCTGGGCACTTCCTGAACTCTGACAAGTTTTGTGCAACAACCACTTCTCATGGAAGCCTGTTCCAGTGACTGACCACCCTGGCAGTGAAGAACATTTTCCTAATGCCCAAAATGAACTTCTCCTGACTCAGCTTCAGTTCGTTTGCACATGTCTTGGATGGTCACTGCAAGGAGGAGATGAGCACCTCCCACTCTACTGCTCCCCTTGATGGAAGTTGTAGCTTCAACATCACATCTAGCCTTCACTACTCCAGGTTGAACAAACGAAGTGACCCCAAACACTCCTCTGAAGTCTTGCCCTCAAGACCTTTCATCATCTAGATCACTTTTCTCCAGATACACTCTAACAATTTGATGTCTTTCTTACAAGTATCAAAAATGCACAGACTACTTAAGGCAGAGCCACACTAGTGCAGTGTAGAGCGGGACAATCATCTCACTCAATCTGCTGGCTATGTTAGCCTTTTCGGCTGCCAGGGCACACTGCTGACCAACCTGCCATCAATACAAACCTCTAGACCCCATACTGCAGTGCTGCTCTTCAGCTATTTATCCCTAAATTTATATGCATGAGACTTAGATCAGAAGGAGAGTCCCTCACTACAGGAAGGATATTGAGGTGCTGGAGCATGTTCAGAGAAGGGCAAGCAGGCTCGTGAAGAGCTTGGAGCTGTGTCCTGCACAGATAATCTGAGGAAGCTGGGGTTGATCAGCACAGAGAAGAGGAAGCTGAGGGGAGACTTTATCTCTCTCTACAACTACCTGAAGGGGGTTGGAGCAAGGTGAGGACCAGCCTCATCTCCTTGATGACAAGTGACAGAACTAGAGGAAATGGTTACAAGCTGTGCCAGGGGAGGTGTAGGATGGATATTAGGGCAAATTTATTGACTGAGAGGGTTTTTAAATATTGGAATGGTCTGCCCAGGGCAGAAGTGGAGTCACCATCTCTGCGAGTATCCAAGCCGTGTGTGGACCTGTCTCTTAGGGACATGGGTTAGTGTTGACCCTTCAGTGGTGGGTTGAAGGTTGGACTGGATGACCTTCAAGGTCTCTTCCAACCAGTCATATTCTGTAATTGAGCATTCTTAGATTGTCTCTGGCCTCATGTGTGGTGAGAGATCACATCAAGTAACAAACTAATATTATCTCTGATCCTCCTTCTGCTATTACATTACATTTTACAAAGGCCTTTTAGCTGTCTTTCACAGTGCTGGCTACCATGAACTCTAATCTTTGGCCACCAAATATTCTCTCTGTGGTAATGAATGGCATTTGTGTGGTCCTTCTATGTTGCCTGCCCCTGCTTCCGATGTTCATATGCTTTTCTAGGTTATAGAAGCTCCTTGCTCAGCCTAACTGACTTTCTGCCACCCTGCTTATTTGACTTCAGACACTTTGGAACTGCCTGCTCCTTAAAATACCTGATGCAGAAAACACCTAGCAACTTCCTCTCAAGCTGTTTTATATAAAGAAAAAAAAATCTCATTTTAGCAGTATACTATCAGACATTCCTCAAATGGGATACGAGTCATTTTCAAGGACTGAGTAGAAAGAACTTGAGATTCTTCTCAATATACAATACCTAGAAAGCTCTGTATAACCGCTATAGGCTGACTTTCATTGTGGAATCACAACGATATACTTCTGGAACTCAAGAATGACTAGAGGGGCAATCTGAGAATACAGATGTTTCCAATGGAGCTTAATGTTGAAGTAAGTACATATTTTCAGGATAACTGTCACTTCTGTGTGTAGGTTTGAGGTTTTTTTCTCTACAAAATTGTGAGGAAAGTAAGTTCTGAAGTTGTTTAGTGCCAAAATGAAACCTTTATTACTGCACTGTTTAGAACCATTGTAACTTCTAATTGACGCTAAGAAAGCTGCTCATATATACTACCAATACATGCCAATCCAGGTAGAGGGTGTGATTACTTGCTAACAACTCCTAATGTGGAAGGGACAAGTAATGTATGTGCTCTAGTTCCAGCCTCAGTGCTATGATGCCTTTTACTATTGTCACAGGGATTTTATTATGACCAATTCACCAAAACTTGTAAAACAAAGATAAACCAACTCTCATTACAATCTCCAGAGATCTTGTTTTCCTATCAAATAGTTAACCCATGCCTATGATCATCTTTTAACATTATTTTTACCAGCTCTTAAAACAACTGCTGACTGTAACATTCTCAGTGGTCAATGGATGAATACTGTTTTTCTACAGATGAAAATGAGAATATGTAAGCTGTTCTCTCCTTCAACACCCTCAACTGCTGCAAAACAACACTGACCTTACTGTTTGTAAAAAATGCTTACCAGTCAAGGAGTGCTCATAGTACCAAAACTGCTACTTCTGTAAACATGTCTATCAAGGTAGTATTAGCAGCTTTGAATTTAGGCATAAAGCAAGGACACGACAGTGCTTTCTGCAGTTCCATGACAGAAGACTTCTCTGCTACAAGTAGCAGTCCCAATATTCAAACTAAGCTCAGTGCACTCCACAAAATAAACTGTAAGCAAAAAAAATTTAACTTTCGTTTGATACAGATCTTAAAGTTAACTTCACAGAAGTTATGTTCTGATTTTTCACAATTACAGTCAGCACAAGCACAGCATCTGACTCAATTAATTTTGACTTCATAGTTTAATTATGTTTTACATCTAGCACTCCAACCAGGATCACAGTGTTCTTTGAAGAGAGAGCAAGGAAGAGTCATCATGCTCTTAAAAACTGAAGAAGTACAAATCATAATATTCACTTTTAAAATCTAAATTACATCAAAGCCATTTGTAAACGGGAGCCTGGATTTGCTGACGCTCTATCTATCTATCCCTGTTCTAAATGACAATTCCAGAAAGTGGAGCACAGAAAAGCAGGTAGATGTTTCCTCTCTACAATGCTTAGAACAGCAGTGCCCTGTAGCAAACTTCACCGTGCACAACTTCCAGTTACAGTACATAAACACTCATATTAACAACACAACAACATAGTGACTGATGATCCTAATACAGACCTATCTCCAGATTAGCCACTAATCCAGACAGCCACTAAGAGCAGAGAATATATAGATGTATAGACACCAAAAGGATAAATCTAATTATGAAACAGATTATAGCATGTTAACCTTTAAGTAAACATTGTCTTAGCCCTTAAGCAAACACTGGATAAGACTGAGAGAGAAGCTGCTCAATCATGACAGTTGTTTTTTACAAAAGATTTTTCTTCTTAACAAAAGTATTAAAACTTGTGAAAGAAAAAAGTTCTCCCCTCAGTTTACATTCTCCTACCTTAATCACGTTAGTTCTGGTTTATGTCTAGCATGAAGAGAAAGTCAAGGCAGAAAAGTCAAAGCAGAAGTAACTTACTGAAGCACAGCCAACAGAAAAGATACTTCTGCAGCTATTGTATTTATTTTCTTGTTCCTCACTGAAAGCTGTCAGGAGACAGGTTTAAGTCATAGAAAACCAGACAAAGCTCACATAGAAACTATTAATCTATAAAAAAGAATTTATAACCAGCAAGCATTCCATACAACATACATTATCAAACAAGGTCACATCTCCCTTAACTAGTATTTAACAGAGTTTATGTATTTAAGAAAAAGTCACTATGCTCCTTTTTGCCCTGAACTATGAAACTGCTACATACTCAAGATGCACATTTTCAACACATCTGAACAAATGTTCACTTTGTATCCAAGAACACTAAAAGAAGAGCCAAGTAAATACATCTATTTAATCTCTTGGACTTGAACTCAAATTCTGCTCTGGTAAAAGAGTATAGTGATCTCATCCCTGTGCCTACAAGGGATGTTTGTGCCCATTACAAGACCACTACTTCATCATCTGACTGTCCCTTCTCAGAAGAATAAGAAATGAATTACAGGAAGCATGTCAGGCAGGAATTAGATGGTGACAGAGTCAAGATAGTAAGACCAACTTTGGCTGAAAGACACAAATGGCATTTTTTTAAACCATAAAGCTTGTTTGCAAAAGGATTATAAATAATGAAAGGAATAAAAAAACAAGAGAATGTTATGATATAGCCACATTTTCTTGCATAATAATTTTAACTTTGATCTTACTACTCAAACACTAGCAAAACAACACATAAATGGAAACAATATCAATGGAATTAATTCCATGAGGATGCCAACATCTGCATACATCACTTCAACAGGAAAATAGTTTTAGTCTTGCAAAGTGATAACAGCAGGGTAAGTTCACCTCAGCCATAAACTGTTAAAAGCTTTTCTAGCACTGCTGCTCAGCTAGAGGAAAAAACCAGAGCCTCCAAAGCTGTTCCATAAGCACAATCTTCTCGACAGTTCCCTGTTCCATTTCATTAAAACAAAAGCACAAACAAAAAAAACCAAAGATAAAATCATTAATCCAATGCAGAAAGAAGATGGAAATCAATTTGTAAGAAATTACTCACTTCACAGAAAAGGCCCTAGGAAGAGTCTCTTCTACAAAGACAATCTTACAAAATTCTCTGAAATTTATTGCCTGAGTCAATATAATCTCCACAATACATAGCTTCAAAATTTTGAAAATTGAAAAAGCTCTTCCATTAGGTTTTTCTGGTTAAGGAATCTTAATTCAGTTGAAGGCAACCACTAGACAGCTCACATACATCCAACATGTATAAATATTAAAATTCTCCACTAGAAGACTAATCACAAGCAGCTTGATTTAAAACCTCTCCAAAAATCTTTATGTTTATAGCAATATAGTTTGGGCAGTCTTTACTAAACACTTTCTCTCATAGCAAGACTTTAAGAACTATTAGAATGTTCTGCTAAGCATGTAAATGATGTAGTTGGTAAGTGAAAATTATCAACACAAATTTCTGGAAATCATGATTGACATAGTCAAAAAAACCTGCCTTCTCGTAGTTTTATATATAGTTTAAATGTTCTGGTCTGTCTCTTTTATAGAAGTGTCCATTTCAGAAGCGAGATGTCCTGATTTTCCTGGGATGGAATCACAGATTTAGTTTTCTACTCAAGAAAGCTACATTTTTTTGAAGACTGCAGTACCTGATTCTATGAGAGTAAATTGGTAAGACACTGTTTTCCATTTTTGTCTAGCCATGGTAAGTGGGTTTCTATGGTGATGAAGGTCTGTAACAGTTTTGAGTTAGCCAGATGCTAAAGCTAGAAGCAGTGAAAATCAGGGCAGCTGACCCATGCTGGCCAACAAAAGCCTTCCATGAAATAAACACCACACTCACTATAAATGAGACAAGCTTACTGGAGAGGGTTTTTTTCTCCTGATGGCCATCATCCCTGAGAGTTTTGCCTGTTATTTTGCTCCAAAGGCCTACTCTCTTGCTAGTCATGACCATCACATTTTCACTGCAGCTGTGGTGCTTGTGCTGCCTGACATTCAGCATCCACTGCTGAGAGTGCACAGCTCACAACCACTACTTTTGTATTTCTACTAGTACTCACATTAGAGATTTTGTTACTATTTTATTAAATCTGTTTCTATTTCAACACACAGGCTCCTTTCCCTTTCTGGATTCACTGAGTGATAGAAAAAAAGGCTAAATGAAGATGAGAAAACAGCTGTATCTAGAGATAGATCTCCAAGTATTTATTCCAAAAAGTTCTCAAGATTCCTCAGGAAAACTTGGATGAAAATAGGATTCAGTGATTAATTAATAAGTGCAAAGGAAAAGAAGCAAGTCTACTTACCGATCTGTATAGGTTAAATGACCAATTAAAAGCATTCATGAAATCCAGTTACTGATGAAGGAACTTCGTTCAGCATGGGTACCCTTACGTCCTGATTATACAGCTTCTCTTCCAATAGAAGAGGTGGTTCTATAATCTAGGTTTAGACACTAAACAGTTTCCTGAAACTACATCATTAAATGGCAAAATGTCAACTGCGGAAATGGGTGAAAATGGAGTTTGCTTCACCACATGCCTCCCCTGACCTCCATTTCTAAAGCTTCAGAAGAAAGATGAAATTCAAATGCAGCAGATGTAACCAACAACAGTAACTACTAGGTGACTATGGCGATGTCTCAAAGAAGGACCATGATGAGCTGCACTCTCATGAAAACCTCATATTTAAATGCAGGAAGTAGTAATATTTCTTAAGACAGTTTTTACTAACCTGGTAAGACTAAAAGCATCTATGACTTTCTTCTGCCCCAAAGTGCCATACAAAACAATTTTATGCACATAAGTAATTTTATTTTCAATAGGTTTTGCCAAAACTTCCCACCTCTGAGTTTTCTGAGCAACTGCTGATAACAGAATATTATCTTTCTTTCTAGTACTAGCCAGTAGGATGTAAATCTGCCCTACACAGGCAGATAGTAGTGGTTTCACATTCACAGGCGGATTTCAATCACCCTGACATCTTCTGAAGAGAGCACAGCAAGGCACCAGCAATCCACGATGTCCTGGAATTCATGCATGACAACTTCCTCCTCCAATGGTGGAAGAATCAACACGAAAAGGTACTACACTGGACCTTGTTCTCACCAACAGGTAAGGGCTGGTGACAAATATGAGGCTCAGGGACAGCCCTGGCTGCAGTGACCACAACATGCTAAAATTTAAGATCCTCAGGGCATCTAGGAGAATGTATTCCAAGCTTATGACTCTGAACTCCAGGCATGCAGACTTTGATCACTTCAGGGATCTGCTGGTCAAAGTAACATAGAGCAAAGACCTAGAGGAAAGAGGCGCCCAGGACAGCTGGTCAGTATTCAAGGACTGCCTTCTCCGTGTCCAGGAGCAAAATACACCAACAAAGAGGAAGGCAGGAAAGAATGTTAGGAGACCTGCCTGGATGAGCAGGACACATTGTCACAGAAAAAGAAACTGTACAAGTAGTGGAAGAAAGGACAGCTAGAATGGGAGGCATATCAGGAAGCTGCCTGAGCACCAAGAGACCTGGTTAGAAAAGCTAAAGCTCACTTAGATTTAAACCTGGCCAGGCAGATCAATCGGGAATAACAAGTTTCTATAGGTACACTAATGGCAAATGGAAGGGAAGGTCTGGGCCCCCTCAGAAAGCAAATGGAAGAACTCGTGATGAATGACATTGAGAACACTGAGGTTCTCAATGTCTTCTTTACCTCAGTCTTCACCGGCAAGGGCTCCAGCCACACTCCTGAAATCACACAGAAAATGGCAGGGGCAAGATGGAAATGCCAATTTTAAGTGAAGATCAGGTTCATGATCATCTGAAGAACCTGAGAGTGTAAAAGTTCATGGAACCCAACAGGGCACACCCACAGGCATTGAGGGAACTGGCAGATGAGGTCATTAAACCATTCTCCACTATATTCCAAAAGTCACGGCACTTCAGTGAAGTCCCCACTGACTGCAAAGTGGAAACACAACCCACATTTTCAAAAAGGGAAAGAAGGATGAAACATAAAGCTATAGGCCAGTCAGTCTCACCTCTGTGCCCAGTAAGACCATGGAGCAGATCCTCCTGGAGGCACTGCTGAGGCAAAATAAGGAAGAGGTGATTTGGTACAATCAACACAGCTTCACCAAGGGTAAACTGTGCCTGACAAACCTGGTGGCCTTCTATCACAACATCAATAGACAAGGCAGAGCAACCAGCATCATTTATTTGGACCTGAGCAAAGCCTTTGACACTGTCCTGCATGACATCCACATCTCCAAGCTGGTAAAATACAAGTCTGATGGATGGACCACTCAGTGTACAAAGAACTGGCTTGACAACTGCAACCAAAGAGTGGCTGTTGGTGGGTCTACATCCAAGTGGAGGCCAGTGACAAGTGGAGCCCCTCAAGGATCTGTACTGGGACCAGTCTTGTTTAACATCTCCATCAGCAACATGGACAGTGGCATTGAGTACACCCTCAGCAAATCTGCTGACAGCACCAAGCTGTGTGGTGCAGCTGACACATGCCAGAGAAGGGATCCATCCACACAGACATTGACAGCCTGAAGAGTTGGGCCCGTGACAACCTCACGACGTTCAACAAGACCAACTACAGGGTCCTGCACCTGGGTAAGGGCAATCCCAGGCACTGATATAGGCTGGGCAGTGACTGGCTTGAATGCAGTTGTGCTAGTTTGAAGCTAGCTAGAATGTTTTGGTGAGAAGAACTAGACAACAGGATGTGAAAGGGAAACAATGATGATGTCTACTTCACTCATAGGCTTCCTGAGAGGTGTAAGAGCAAGTATCCAAACATAGATAAGGGAGTTGTTCTCTGTCCAGGCTGTGGGCTACACCTCACCTTCTGTCTCTCTGATTAATCCACTTGTTTCCTAACCCCCCTGGCTGAACCTCCATTCTTCTTGGAGTACAAGGCAACATCTGGGGTAAGGTAGAGAGGGGTTGGAGAAGGTGGAAGGGTGGTTGGGAACCCCTCCTGGGGACTCAGGTTTCTGGGAGGGGTGTTGTATTTCTGTATTACTTTCTAACTTGTATATTTCTGTATATATCTGTATATACTGTAAATACCTGCTTGTATATTGTGCTAAGCTGTAAATACAAATGCTTCGTTCAATTTCCAGAGCCACCTGAGTCTAGTCTGGGTGATTTGGGGGGAGGGGCGGGGGAGGCATGCACAAGTAACACACAAACCATCACAGCAGTCCTGAAGAAAATTATTTGGGGATGCTGGTGGATGAGCAGCTGAACAGCTCAGTATGACCCACCAGCGTACACTTGCAGCCCAGAAAGCCAACCAGATACTGCGTCTCATTGAGACAAGTACAGACAGCAGGTCAAGAGAAGTGATTCTCCCCCTCTACACCACTCTCATGAGATCCCACCTGGAATCATAGAATCAACTAGTTTGGAAGAGACCTCCATGACCATCCAGTCCAACCTATCACCCAGCCCTGTCCCGTCAACTAGACCATGGCACTAAGTGCCTCATCCAGGCTTTTCTTGAACACCTCCAGAGATGGTAACTCCACCACCTCTCTGGGCAGCCCATTCCAATGGCAAATCACTCTCTCTGTCAAGAACTTCCTCCTAACATCCAGCCTATACTTTCCCCAGCACGAATTGAGACTGTGTCTCCTTGTCCTGTTGCTGGTTGCCTGGGAGAAGAGACTGACCCCCACATGGCTACAATCTCCCTTCAGTTGCTGTAGACAGCAATGAGGTCACCCTGAGAGTCTTCCAGGCTAAACAATTCCACTTTCCTCAGCCTCTCCTCATAGGGCTTGTGCTCCAGGCCTTCCACCAGCCTCCTCACCCTTCTGTGGACACGTTCCAGTACCTCAACATCTCTCTTGAACTGAGGAGCCCAGAACTGGACATAGTACTCAAAAGTGTGTCCAGTTCTGGAGCTCCTATTTCAAAATGATACAGATGTGCTGGAAAATGTCCAGAGAACAACCACAAAGGTGATCAGAGGGCTGGAGTATCTCTCCTGTGAAGACAGCCTGAGATTAAGGTTTTTCAGTTTGGAGATGAGAAGGCTCTTAACAGACCTTATTGTGGCTTTCTGTGAAATTTACTACCCTAGACACAAATGTTGAAGAGTTTTATCCCCTCTTCCTGTTGGTAGGAGTGTAATGGATTGAGTGAACTTGCTGATGTTACTCATACCATGATGCAGTCATGCCAGCTGCAAAAATGAAGGCACTAACTGTTGCAAAGTATTATGGGGCTGGAAGTTCACAATGAAACATTGGCAGCTTCCTGTTCTGATTGCTGCTTCTGGGTTCTAGGTTCTTGGGTGTTGGTCTTTTACATTGGGATGGCAGTGGGACAAGGAGGGATGGGAGAGCAGTTTTCTGGCTTGGGCTTTTTAGCTCATTTGCTTCTGCTTGCTGCTGCATTGTACCATGCTTTTTCTGCAAACAGGCTAAGGTAATTATGCATTTTGTACCACATTTTACTGATTTTCATCAGTAAACTCTATTCTTATCTCACTTATTTTTTTGTTTCAGTCTCAAGTTTTTGAGTGTTACTTTGCCCTCATTTCTGTGTTGGGAAAATAGGTTAACCCTGTTGGTTCTGTTTGACCCATTTTGTCCTGATTTAAACCATTTCAAGAAGCTTTATATGTTTAATAACATTTTGTTGTGTTTCAACAGAAGCTACTCATTATGTAAGATTAAAAAAAATAAATCTTTCCATAAAGCTTCATTTTTGTTAAAACTGAAACCCAAAAATGACAGGATACTTCCAGATGCCTAGGGAAAAAATGCACAATAAAAACTAAGAAGTGCAAGTCCCCTAGCATAATAAAAATGCTACAAGATACAAGCAGTGGTCTTGGACAGAAATCTTTCACAACTAGAGAACTGAGCTTGTGCTCTAACTTTCTCCCCCTTAAAAGCATATTCTAACAAGCATTGTGTAACTGTACTGTCACAGATAGGAAACTGTTACTATCACAGCTCTTTCAACCACAGCTTCTAGATTAGCACTCATGATGCTCATACTTACCATCTCCTTCCCCCCAAGAAAACAAACCCCTCTTTCATAAGAAACCAATTTATTTTCCTGACTCCTGCTTCTGTGAAAGTATTTCAGTGCACTTTAATGCTGCTACCAGCTTGGTCTGCCACCTAGCAGATTCTCTAACTGCAAAGTAAACTCTTATTTGATCAAATTTTATATTTAAGAATTATTTCTGTGAATTACTATATTAGAGATCTCCTTCTCTGAGGGTCTCCTCCATTCAAGAGGTTTTTTCTCCTGTGCTATTCAAAACTGCTTGAGGCAGTAATTTAAAGCAGAACAGCTCCTTTGCAAATTTAAGTACACAAAAAGACTTTAAGATATAAAGTTTGCAAGCCCACACTTGATAAAGACAAAACCTTTTTCTTTTCCTGAGGTATCTAATTAGTGTTTAACAGTACTAAGAGTATCTCTGAACGAAAAAGGAACACTGCACATTCGTTACTTGGAAATAGTATCACTAAGTGGAGCATTATGAATCCGCATCCAGTATTGTCTTCCAGATATCCTCGGTTTTAAGAAATTTAGACTTAAATTTTCTTACCTAGTTCAGTAACCTGTCGATCAAAAGGACAACGAACTACTCTGCCATGAAGAGGAAGCCGGGTAAGACAGTCATGGCAGACAGTATGGCCACATAAAAGCAGCCTGGGAACTTTGTCACCTTGCAAAGAAAATACATCTTCACAGACTCCACATTCAAGAACCTGTAATTTCAAAAGAGACCACATTTCGTTTCGAGCTGATAAAAAAGCAAAACTTCGTACAGTAACCCACAGGACACTATTTTGCAGAGTTCCTACTACCACAGCAGGTTACTAACTTGGCTTTGCACACACAAACTACAATCAAAGGAATGATATTTATAAAGAAACACGAGCACAACACTTAACACTTCCGTGCCTCACCATCACTTCATGTCCTTGCCCCCATCATTTAAAAGCAATGCCATACCTGACGATCCATTAGACAACACCGCCAGCCAACTACCTCAGGGAGCCTAGCCGTTTCGTTTTCTCCGGCATCGTACCCAGCTTTGATGCTTGCCACCTTTTCCCTCACACAGCGGCCTCCCACCTCACAGCCCGCTCCGAGGCACGTTAAGGCACCTCAACTCTATGCCGACGACGAGGGGGAAAGGGCCTCTGAAGCGGCTTTCCCCAGCCTGAGCTCGACTGAGCCCCGCCGCCTCAGGGGACGCCTCCGGTAGCGGAGACCACTCGCTTCCGACGCTACTTCTTGCCCCAGATGAAGCAGCGACGGCACAACCTCGGCAGCCACAGCCTGCCCCACCGCAGTAGGGCGGCCCAGGCGAAGAACGCGAGGAGCCGAGCAGCCAGTCTCACCTTCACTGCGACCCCGGCTGGGCCGCGACCGCCGCCACCAGCCCCACGACCGCTATCCTGCCCGGCACCAGACCCAACCTTGTTTACACCTAGGGCTGCCATGTTGGGGAGGGCGGAGCGGACCACGCACGGGCAGCAGAGGGCGAGGAGGTGCCTCCCGCCTGCAGCGCTGCCAAGGGAAGCGCATGCGCGGCCACCGAACCGGGCAGTCTGCGCCCGCCTTTTTCCACCCGCACAACCAGCTTGCGTTTCCCCTAGCGGCGCGCTGAGAAGTGACAGCCGTGGCTCCTGGGCGAGTACGTCAGGCAGCGTGGGAATGCGGTGGTGGGAGTCGTACAGCGCACTTTCGGCGCATTCGTCTTCCCTGTCCGCCAGGGGGTGTGTTCTGCGAAAACCGGATTCATTCACCTGGTTCTGTTGTCAAGAATTCCAGCATACCAGATGTATTCACTAGAGCCTTTTCTAGCGCGCCCACCCCTGGCCATGGTATAAACTACCATCTGGCAGAGTGGAGTCCCGTCCGCCTATCAAAGGGTTTTCTCCGCTTTTACCGCCCCATTTAAGACCTCGCCCACACAGAATCCCTGTCCAGTCTATTGGTGATTATCGTAACTATTGCTTCTGAAGTACGTCTTTCCTTCTATTTCCTGGGAAGAGCCGGTTTTGCCGCATTCCCACGAAAACAATACCATCCTTTCCATTCTGCTACTGGTCATGATGACTGATAGTGAACTCCCACCCCAGCTAAAGATTTTACAGTATTTGAGGTATTTTCTCTTGTCCGTTGTTCCATTCAGGCAATCAACTTTCCCCTTTCCTGTTAGGGGAGACGACCTTTGCACGTACTTAAAATACTGTCACCCCAAAAGCCTGGCCACATACTCAGTGCACAACAGCCAATATACAGAGTAGACATATTTTATTTAGCTCAGGTTTGGGCAAAGTCAAGAGTAAAGTAGCACTCCACAGCTCTACCTATTTAAAAAGTTTCACACATTCACACAAGCGTTAAAAATATACCACTCCTAGGAATGCATATCAATTGATATTCTATTTCTTGATTGGTTTATAGCTTCTTGCCTCCAGTTAAATAGCATCTACAAAACTGGTAGTGCATGCTCTGAGAAGCATGGTCTTGCAGGAAAGGGGCTCCACGGGGATGTGTGTTTTAGTATTATAATGATATGCTAGTGAGTAAAATTTATTCATCAGGAGCATAACTGCAAAGACTTTGCATCTTCATGATTTACTGATAAAAGTTTCTTCCAATGACAAGAAGCTCTTGTTTCTTTAGGTCTTGATGGTGTTGGTGTTTTAATAGCCTTTTGTATTATTTTGAAGGAAGTTTCCAGCACAAGCCAAGCATCATCAATCTTTCAGCTACTCTTAAGGATATAGTCCCTCACAAGGTATTGATTTATGGAAATAAAACCTCACAACATGCAAAGCGTTGTCAAGTAAGGTATGTTTAATCTGTGCTAGGTGATAAGGGGAGGTCATCCTCCAAAGCCCTTGCACAACAATGTTTATACTACAAAATCATACATATTCAGTACAGGGGTAGGGTTATTACACTTAGTTCTGGGACTCTTTACATATGCTCATTGCCACTTGGTGATCATCTTTTGGGGTCTTTGGGAGGAAGGCCAATGTCTTCCTCAGTATGACCTCTCTACCTTTTGTCCACCTGGCATCAGTTGTGGGTCACATTCTTGACTGGAGTCTCTGATATTCTCACCTTTGAATACAGTATTCTTCTTTTCCATGAGAGTGTTTCAAGACCCTCTAAAGCTTATCCCATCTCCTTTGTGTTTATCTGATTGAGGATGCTTTATATAAGTGTTCATACAGTTAATGATTTAACTAGGTTCCTACACTCTATGTTCTCTATCCTTTTTTCCCATATCAGTATGCATGGTTTACAGGTTATTTATCAACTTTACACCATAAAGCCCCTGATCACTGGTCCCCTCTAGAAGACCAGTGCAGTATATTTAGCTGTACCTTATACAATATCACTGTATGCTAGGCATTTACTCAAACTATTTCACTTAGATAAGAATATGCCTCCCTGTCTTTAATTATTTTCACATTTTGTTCAGCTCTAATTCTGCCATTGTCTGTCCTGCTGAAAAGTTAGTTGTATCTTCCAGGATACTTTCACTGGTACTGGCACTCCCATTAGGGGTATTCCCTGATCAGCCTGGGAACAGACAGGTACAGATCCAGCAATTTATCTATTTACTACATGTACAGTCTTCTGTGTTACTTTCTGAAACAAATAGAGATCCCAAGTATTTCCTGGTTCCCCTAATCCCCCATTGTTCATCTCAATCAATTCCAGACAAAATAGACAAATGATTTCTCTTAATCTTGCCATGTCAAAAGTTTAGAAAGCTAGTTTACTTGCACAAACAGACCAGAAGTACACTTAATACAATTATCAGATCTACTATAAAAATATGTACTTTGACTGAACAGCTCACATTTAGGCTGCCCTATGCACAATTCATAAGTATCTTATAATGAGTTCTTTAGAATCCTTAGTTTTGATGATTCCACCACATCAGTCCTCCACTGTCCAGTTTGAGCCACTTTTACCTTAGTAATGCATCTGTGAATCAACATCATCCAGCTTCACTGCTGAATAAAGGCCTGTCCATATTTCTTTCAGAGGTTCATCCTTATGTGTCTGAAGGTAGACCCAGACTAGACTCAGACAGCTCTGGAAATTGAATTAAGCTTATTATTTACAGCTTAGCACAATATACAAGCAGATATTTACAGTATATACAGATATATACAGAAATATACAAGGTAAAAGGTAATACAGAAACACAACAGCTCTCCCAGAAACCTGAGTCCCCAGGAGGGGCTCCAAACCACCCCTTCACCTTCCCCCTACCCCACTCAACCTTACCCCAGTCCCAAGGAAGAATGGAGGTTCGGCCAGGGCGCTAGGAAGCAAAGTGGAATAATTAAAATAAAAAGTAGAGAGGCTAGAGACAGAGAAATGCAGCTCAGCCAGTTCCCCAGCAGAAGTGCCGAGTGCCTTTATCTATGTTCAGATTCTTCTTCTTGTATCTCTCAGGAAGCCTATGAGTGAAATAGACATCACCATTGTTTTCCTTCCACAGCCTGTAATCTAATTCTTCTTACCAAAACATTCCAGCTAGCTTCAAACTAGCACACTCATTGTCTTTCTTGTAGTGACGGCTCCAAAAATAAACACAATAATTAGGGAGAAGCCTCACCAGTGCCGAGTACAGAGGCCCAACCACTACCCTACTCTTACTGGCCACATTATTCCTGATATAGGCCAGGGTGCTGTTGACATTCTTGGCCACTTAAATACATTGTTGGCTCATATTCAGTTGTCTGTCAACCAGCACCCTCAGGTCCTTTTCCACCTGGCAACTTTCCATCCACTCTGCCACAAGGTTTTTGCTATCTTGATGTTCTGTAAATCAACCAATTATTAAAGAACCCAAAATCCTGCCAGAGACACCAGACCAGACATGGAGGCAGGTATTGATCTTCTCGTTCTTATGTCTATTCCCTTATCACACCCCACAAATGGGAGGATAGAGGACAACACTACTTACATTCCCTATCCCTTAACCAGCCATTCCAATTTCCTTAAGTCTTTTTTCATTGCCTTTGGCCTTCTTGCCATCACTACATTGCTGCCTACCTGGAATATCAGCAGTGGACAGTAGTCTGTCGGCTGTATTAGGGAAGAAAGTTTTCTCTTCAAGTGACTAACACAAGCATCCGTGAGGCAGCAGACTTCCTGAAGACATGAGTCCAGGCTGCATATTGGGCCTTCCACTCATTTCACAAGTGAGTTGCCCATGACAATGACCTTTCTTTTATTCTTAGCTGAAGACATTTTGATGTGGGGTCTAGACTGACCAAACCTTGGTAATTCACTGATGATCTGCCATCCTTGCATTCTCTGCTTCCCTTTGAAGTTACGGAGGGACACGCCCATGGTGGCTGCTGTTTATCACAGCATCACAGAATGTTAGGAATTAGAAAGGACCTCTAGAGGTCATCTAGTCCAGCTTCTCTGCCAAAGCAGAGCACAAAAATGTCCACTGTGAATAAACCATGCGTACGTTGAAGACAAATGACTGATGATGCAGGGCCAGTGATGGAAATTTCCTATTCAAGTAAAAGGCTGTAGAAAAACACCTAAGATGCCAAGACTTAAGGAAACAAAGGACTTCTGGGGAGATATATTTGCTTTGTGAACAGGTATTTTTCAGCCAACAGTCATGTAAACAAAGAACTTTTCTGCTCAAGAGAGAAGACCGTGCTGCATATTTAACCCCAACTTAACGTCTCGGATAACAGCGGCTGCGCAGTGCTTTCCGCGGATTGTAGTCTCACCCGCCGTGCCGGCGCAACAGTCACGAGTTGCATGCTGGGACAGCTCCTCGCCGGGTTGGCGGTAGTTGCCGCGCCTGGGCGTTGCGCACGGATTCGCCCCTCCTTTTCCGGCGGAGCGCTTTCCCACACCCGGCAGTGTTTTGGGCTGTCTGTCGTCCCGTAGGAGTGAAGGTTGGCGCTATGGACGTTAATCAGCCCAAGCAGGAGCACTTGCTGGCTCTGAAAGGTATCGGCAGCGCGGCCCGCTGGGCCTGCTAGTATTCCTCCATCCTTCTGGTCTGCACCTGCTGCTACAGCAGCGCTTCCACTGCTCTTCCCTCCGCTCCCCCCTTTCTGTCCTTAGTCCGTCCCTGGAGCAGAGCGGCTCTGTAGACAGGCCGGGCGCCGCGGTCGGTGGAATACGGTGTTTGTGGTGGTCGTGAGGCGAGACGGCGCGGGCTCTGGGTTGTGAACTGTTTGTGGAAGACCATGGTTTCCAGAGGCGAGACTAGTTTTTCCCTCCGTTTTGGGGGAAGGTAGAGAGCGGCCCGTCAGGAGGGCCTGACAGTGGAGTGCGAGGCGGGAGTAAATAAAGAGGCGGGAGGCGGCAGCTGCAAGTGGCAAAGGGCCACGGGTGTGCGCCTTGTTTGATTAGGCCATCGAAGGTGTTTAATGTTATTTGGTTTTGCACAAGGCTTTCAGCAGTTAGAAGAAAACATTTTTTTCAAAAGTTCTTTACCAGTTCTGTGCTGTTTTATTTCGTTAGTTTGGGTTTTCCCCTTTTGATGGTTTTTCCTCCTTTAACCTTATGCTTAATGCACAGCAACTAGGTCTGCATCCTTGTTTCAGTGATCACAAATAGTAAAAACAAAAATGTGCTTGTATCTCATATGCTTTATGAGACAAAACAAGAAAGAAACAAAAAACAAGAGAGCCCTGTAAAAAAAAAAGATCATTTCTGCTGGCAGTTGGATAATAGCAATTGAAATACTAAAAAGACTGCATCTGCTTTGACCTTAGTCAACAGATACAATTTTTTTTTCTTAACTATTCCTGTTTATAGAATAGATACTACTAATAAAGTTGATGTCCTAGTTGCTTAAAATTTCAATTCTGCAAGCATTCTGAATGAGCAAGGCTGCTTAGATGGTAGACATGGCACTCTGGGACATGGTTTAATGGTTGTGATGGTGTTAGGTTGTTGGTTGGACTCAGCTATCTCAGAGGTCTTTTCCAGCTGAAAAAGTTCCATGATTCTGTGGTTTCAAAGCTCACCTGCTCATTTAGTAGTTTTACAACATTTCTGGAGAGAGATCTTGTCTGCATTGCACAATAAAACACATTAAGTACAATTAAAAGTTTTTCATATCTTGCACCCAGACACACAAAAGCCAAAACCCGAGAACATGAAATGTCACCAGCCAACATGTCAAAAGCATTTTGTTAGTGTTAATTCAAAGCATAAAATTTTATGATGGATCAGAAAACTAAGTAGTGTGCCCAGATGGCAAAGAAGGCAAATAGCATCCTTATGTGTATTAGGAATAGTGTGGCCAGAAGGACTAGGGACACGGTCATGCCACTGTACTCCGCACTGGCGAGTCTGTACTTTGGTTATTGTGTTTGATTTTGGGCCCCTCACTGCAAGAAAGATGTTGAGGTGCTGGACTGTGTCTAAAGAAATGCACTTAAGCTGGTGAAAGGTCTAGAGATCAAGTATTATGAGGAGTGGCTGAGGGAGCTGGAATTGTTTAGCCTGGAGAAAAGAAGGCTTGGGTGTGGCCTTACTGCTCCCTATATGTACCTGAAACAACATTGTAGCAAAGTTGGTCTCTTCTCCCAAGTGAAAAGTGATAACGTGAGCCACCATCTCTGGACGTTATTAAAAACTGTATAGATGGAGTGCTGAGGGACATGGTTTAGCAGTGACTTGATAGTGCTAGTTTAATGATTGGACTTGATTTTAAAGATGCAAGGCTAAGAGAGGATCTAATAAATGTATATAAATATGTGAGGGCTGGGTATCAAGAAGGAAGGGACAACCTCACTTGTGCTCTGTGACAGGACAAGGGGCAATGGATGTAAACTACAGCAGAGGAAGTTCCACCTCAACACAAGAAAGAACTTCTTTACTGTAAGGGCTACAGAGCACTGGAACAGGCTCCCTGGGAAGGTGGTGGAGTCTCCTTTTCTGGAGACTTAAGACTCATGTGGTTGTGTTCCTATGTGACCTGTGCTAGATTATATGGTCCTGCTCTGACAGGGGGATTGAACCTGAAGATCTCCGGAAGTCCCTTCCAACCCCTAAGATTCTGTAATCCTGTCTCTTCCAATCCACATGACTACATGATTCTACAATTTAGCATTTGTAAGATAGCAATATTATCTTGGCTTGTACTGAATTCGGTGCAGTGTCCAAGCTACAGATTTTGTTAAAGAAGTGAGAAAGGTAACAGTTGCTTTGCATTTTAACTGTTTGAAAAGAAATATTGACATGGTAATGACTAAGCAATCCTAGATTTTATTGATTTGAATATAATTATTTATTTCTAGTCTCTGGCAGGACGTGTGAATTGATTGCAAGCTTGTTCAGGGGGAAGACAGCAGAGCGAGTTACATTTAATAAGCACTGCTTGTAGTTCTACATGCACACCTCCCCTCACCACCAACAGCTCTTACTTCCCCCACATTTGAGATAATCTTCATGTGGAAGAATGCAACAATATATGAAAGTGTGAAGTCTTTTAGGAATAATTAATGTTTTAATTGTTCTAAAAGTTTAATAAATGATTAATCAGGTCCTTAAGAACTAAAAGGGTGGTTGCAAATATAGCTCAGAAGCTTCGAGATTAAAACTAAATGTATAGTTCTGGTAGGAAATGGAAGCAAACAACTTCAATTTGCCTATGGCACTTCCTTTTTAACCTGTGACTAAAAAATATTCTATTGTTCAGTACTATTTCAGAAATTATTTTTCTAATACATGTTTTTAGTTACTTTGTATGCTCTGTCTTAAAGTGTAGGAGGGTTTTAAAAAAACCTGATTTCTTTGGTAAATTTCAAGTAAGTAGGCAGTATAATTGTATGTCTTTTAATATGCATCACAACAATATAACAAGAATAATGACGGAAAAGCAAGCACGAGATAGTGACAGTGAAAGAATCCTCTTGGGAAGGCCAGTTGAGTAAACCGCATGAGTATAGATAATATTCAGTGTACTGTAGTTACGCTGGTGATGATGGAATAAAGTCGCTAATGTTCAATTCTGATAAAGTAGAATCTTCTGATCTGCATCTTGCTTGTTTTTGCTGTGTGTTGGCTTTTTTGTAAAGTGTCCTAGCAATGTTTTCTTAATATGGTATAATTTTATAATACTTTTGCTTTAGGTCCTGTTTGCCACTGATCTTTGCAGTACAAGGCAAGGAAATTCTTGTAAATAAGATGTTTCAGTCTAGATTTGAGAATCCTAATCGGGAGACTGATATTTGTCTTAAGAATAACTGGATTCCTAATGTACAAGCATGGAAGTGGTCTTGCATTATCGACCATATCAGAGAGATCAAATAAAACTGCAGAAATTTGCAGAAGCAGCAGTGAAAGAGTTTCCAATTCGTCGTTTACCAAGATTTACACCCTGGTTTCCAAATGATTTAAGCAGACTTCCCCTCAAACCAAAAAAGCAGCCACCTGTTATTTCTTGTGAGGAAGCAGAAAAACTGAAACAGCTTTCTACAGCTTCAGACTGTGTTACAGGATCTTCTGATTATGACTGCACAAAAAATCTGCTTGAGTTTCAATCTAATGTGACATATGGACAGACTTCAATCCAAGCACAGACTGTTCACAGATCAATTAATGTGGAGAATCAAGAAGAACCACCACCTAATGGAAGAGAAAAACTGAAAAGATCTTGGAGTGTCTCTCTGCCTTGCCCTAAGCTTAAAGAAGAGATTCTGCCTCTGTCTCAAGAACTGCGAAATAATTTGGAAAGACTTAAACTGCATGCATTTTATAGAGCAAAGTGGACAGTTGAACAGTCTATTTGTAATAATCAAAATTTGGAGGACATCTGGATAAAACTGAACAGGCTCATAAAGCAGAATGAGTTGCCATCCTGCAATGCTACTATCCGAAGATCTGTGGGACAGATATGGATTTTCTGTGATATATTATACTGTGAATATGTTAGAAATATTCTTAGGGAAAAGCTGTGCCTTACTGATAAAATGAATTTGCTTGTACATAAATTTGGAGTTATATTTAGTTTATAACTGTAAGATACAGTTTCATTACAAAATTGCTCTGTGAAGCACTAGACTTTAAGCAGCTTGGAATATATTTTAGAACAACTGATGAATTTCTGAGCAGAAAAGCACCTAATGCTACTTTGTTAGTTTTTTAACCATAATAGTATGTTTATTTAACTTTAGTTTGCCAAGGGACTTATGAATGGTTTTATTAAGATTAGTATGTTTCTGTTCATCTTCATAGTGTGTTATGTGGCTTTTCCGTACCTTGGTGGTCTAAAGTGAAAAAAAAAACAACAACAAAAAAAACCCCCCAAACTATTACAGCAAGCTGTGTCAGATAATAAAATTCGTACTTTCAGTGAAGTACATTAGTGCTTTGAAATCAGGAGGAGGAAAAATATTTTTTAGTTGTTTTCTTCACTGTAAGGATCTGTAATTACTTTTGACACTGAGCCTTGTCAGGATCTGGCTAATTCCTGAGAGTAGTGTGCAGGTTTTTATTTAATGAAGATATAGCCATAATATGAAATATAAACTTAACTTTCTGTGGCATGCACATGCTGTATTAGTAATGGTATCTGTGTTTCCCATAAGTATTAATGAGAATTTCAGTGGAAGTTGTGTGCTGAAAAATAATAGAGTGGCATTTACTCTTTCAAGACTTACGTAATAAGATTTTGTTTTTATCCTGATGTTTCTGGTCTTTTATCTCTCTATTTGGGGAACATGAAAGCACTAACTTGCACCTGCAGGTCAGCAAGTTAAGAAATCAAACTTATACGTGTAAACCTGTGTTTGTTGTCATTATGGAAGGTAAAGGTCTCTGAGCACTTGAATGCGTTTCAAGGTGATACAAGGCTGAACTTAGCATAATTTTTTTGTCATTTGAAAGAATAAAGTGTTCCAAGGTCAGACTGTCTCTGCTTAATTCAATGTCTGAAGAGCAGTTAAACTGGAGCAAGGGTACGTGTTTCTCTTAGAGGCCCATGCTAACTCCATTTGATTTTGGTGTACATGGAGGTCAAGGTCTGGGACATATCGGCGGGGGGGAAATAAGTGAATTGTATTCGTTAATTGTTAGATTGTCTTTGTTACACTGATCAAATAAAAGTATGTGTAAGCACAACAGAGATCCCTCCATGTGAAAACTAAATAAACCTTGGCCTTTTTGTTTTTATTTTTTTTTTTTTTAGTGACATCCTTGTTTTGAAATAATTAATTTTTATTTTAGGCATTACATGGAAACTACAGACCTGTCAGTCTGACCTCAGTGCAGAGTAGGATCATGGAGCAGATCAACTTGAGTGCCATTATGCAGCATATGCAGAGCCACCACAGCATCGAGCTCAGTTCAGCATAGGTTCATGAAGGACAGGTCCTGCTTGACTAACCTGATCTCCTACAACAAGGCAACCCACATACTGGATGAGAGAAGGGCTGTGGAAGTTGTTTACCTGGGATTTAACATTCTTAGAACATCCTCCTGGAAAAACTATCTTGGATGGGTGGATGTTCACTGGTTTAGGAACTGGCTGAATGGAGTTATATCTATCTGATGGTCTGTCAGAAGCACTGCTGTTGCTCAGCACTGAGACCAGTTCTGTTTAATATCTTTATCAATAATTTGGACAAGGGAATTAAATGCAACTTCAGTGAGTTTGCAGACACCAAATTGAGTGGCAGTGTTGATCTGGTAGAGGGCTGGGAGGCTATACAGAGGAACCAGGATGGGCTGGATTTATGGGCCAAGACCAGTTGTCAGATTCAACAAGGCCAAGTGCCAGGTCCTGTGCTTGGGTCACAACCACATACAATGCTGTGGGCTTGGGGTGGGGTGTTTGGAAAGCTACGCATGGAGAGAGAGCTGGGGGTGTTGATTCACAGCTCTCTGAACACGAGCCAGCAGTAATGAGCCACTGTCCTGCCCCTATTATCAGGAATAATGTGACAAGCAGGACTGGGAAAATTACTATCCCTTTTTTCTCAGCACTGGCAAAGCTACCCCTTGAGTGCTGTGTTCAGTTTTGGGACCCTCACTACAAGAGAGACATTGAGGTTCTTGAGTGGGTCTGGAGGAGGGCAATGAAGATGGTGAAGGGTCTGGACAACCGCTCTTGGGATAAGTGGCTGAGGGAACTGGGATTGTTTATTCTGGAGAAAAGGAGTCTGAGGAGAGAGGAGACTGCTCTCTTCAGCAACCTGACAGGAAGTTATAGAGAGGTGGGTGTTGGTCTGTTCTCCTAATGAGTAATAGAACGAGAAGAAGTGGCCTCAAGTTACACCAGAAGTTTTGATAGGATATTAGAAGAAGCTTCTTCACTGGAACAGGCTCCCCAGGGAGGTGGTTGAATTCCCATCTCTTGAAGTGTTTAAATGATTCATAGATAGGGTGCTAAGGGATGTGGTTTAGTACCAGACTTGGTAGAGTTAGATTTTATAGAGCTTTTCCAACCAAAATGATTCTGAGCACATTGTCCACTTTAGATGGTTCATATGTATTTCTCATCTGACTGAATATTCAGGAGGTCTTCTGTTGCGCCCCTTTGTATTTGAGATGTTTGTGACATTGTGTGTTACTACTTGGCAAAACTGATGTAAAATGCTGTGTAGAGTAACTATTACTAGTTTTAAAGGTTATATAGCCAGCTTATGCCACTGATACTAGTTTTCTGAGCTTAACAGTAACAAAGTTTCTTTGTGTGCCAGCGCTTTTGAAGGTATGTCGGAGCAGGCTGCAGTGTGATTTGAGTTTTATTTGGTGTTGTATTTTGTGTTGAAGTTCTTGGAAGACATCCTAAGAAGAGAAAATGTTTTGTAATGTTACTTTATTAGCCGTATTAAGTGTGATAACCTAGATATCTTAATTTATTTGTGTTTCAACTTCATTCCGTGATTTATTTATTTGTTGTCTTAAAACATGTGTGAACTTGGCCTGTAACTTCTTTTAGGGACAGTCAGCAGATAGTTTATATAGGCTTAGTGTAGATTTGAATGAAATTAGGTAACCATCAGTAATATAGTCCCACTATATTTCATACCAATAAAAAAACCTAAACAAACATCTTCATAAACAGAAGGAGAGATAATGTCACTGTTGAGGGTAATTGCTAGCTTTTTGCTGCTTTTTGTTGCCTTGTATGTGAATGACTGGTACATGCATTACTTAGCTTTGGGCTTCTTAGCTGCATAACTCACTGAATACCACCCTTGGTTTCTCCGCCAAATTATCACTGTAGTCTTGCTTAGCACCAGTTTGCAGGCTGAAGTCCACACTTCTGTTCTGAACTTTCATGGAAATGCATAGTTCACACGCATTTACAATTCATTGTTTATCTTTTTCATGTTCACTGTTGAATATGGTTCTCCATTTACTCTGTTTGGTATATTTGGAAGCCTTTTATTTACCTTGTAGTTGTAAGTTTTCAGAGGTTGTGCTTTTCAGCTTTTCACCATTACAAAAATAATTTTGTTACTAATCTGAAAACTGAGACGTGGTTCTGTCATTGCTCGTTTAAACAGGTCTGTTCTGTTGTAGTGTAAGTTCTTGTGAAACAATACAACACACAACTGAAGATGCTGACCAGATGTATAAAAATATAAGGATGAAAGCATGATACACATACCAGTGCAAGGATGTTGATTTTTTTTTTTTTGCAGTCAAGCTAAATGCTTTAATTTTAGTTTTGAGAAATCACATGGGGTTTATAGTTGTTAAGTTTTGAGGAAAAAAAATGAATCGGTGACTTTCACATACTGAGACCAACACCTAAGGTTACAAATGCTCAACTATGTTTCACATCAATGTTTTCATGAGAAGCTGTATGTAAGATTAGAGCCATTTGTTTATATAAATAGGGAGGAATTATTTTTCAGCAACACTTAAATATAAATAAAAATCACAGAATCGCAGAGTTGTTTGGATTGGAAGTGGCCTCAAAGATCATCCAGTCCCATCCTCTTGCCCTGAGCAGAGACACCTCACAATAGATTAGGATGCTCAGAACCCCATCCAGCCTGGCCTTAAAACCTTCCAGGAATAGAGCTTCACCTCCCTGGGCAACCTGTTCCTGTGTCCCGTGACCCTCATGATGAAGAACTTTTTTCCTTACACTTAATCTGAATCTACCCACGTATAGTTTTGCTTCATTCTCCCTAGTCCTGTCATTACCCAACATCCTAAAAAGTCCCTCACCAGTTTTCTTGTAGGCCATCTTAGGATACTGGAAGGCCACGATAAGGTCTCAAAGCCTTTTCTTCTCCAGACTGAACACCCCCAACTCTCTCAGTCTGTCTCCATAGGAGAGGTGCTGCAGCCCTCTGATCATGGCCCTTCTCTGGACACATTCCAGCATGTCCATATTTTTCCTGTAATAAGGGCTCCAGATCTGGTGGGGTCTCACCAGAGTGGAGTCATGTAATCTTGAGTACTGTGGGTTAAAATTGCCTTGGAAAGTACCACTTTCTTGAAACAGTTTTTTTTAAATAGCAAGATCTTATAATTTGGATTTTGTTAGTATTGATTTTTTTCTTGGTTTTTTTTTTTTTTTTTGGGGGGGGGGGGAGTTGCTGGCTTGAGATTGGAGATTCATGGCTGAAAGTGAAGTGGTTATATAAGCAATGAAGACTTTCAGACTTACGACTCTAACTTGTGTATATGTTGGAGTTTGAAGTGTAAATGCCATTCCTGATAGCCTGGTGTCTGATTGAAAAGATTTATATTAGTCATCATGTCCCATTCAAAGCAACTCTAGGATCATAGAGCAGGTGCTTAACTTAGGAAACTTCACAGAAGAATGAAAGTGGTATGTTTCTCCTGATGTCCATAAGGCACTTACTCTGCAACAAATGTAAGACCTTTAGCACATTAGATTGAAAGCACTAGATGTTAGTGCACCAGGGAAATAAAGCAAGAGGGAGCAACGGCATCACAAGGCCTTTTTCGTTGCTCTGAAGAAGGATATGTGATCTAAAAAGTTGTTACTGCTTTTCAGGCCAAGACTTAGTAAGTTTTTGGGGGGGTTTTGGAAGGACTGCAAGACAAAATTACACTTAAATAAATGTAAAAATATTTAACTGACTTTTGGTTTATTTTCTGATTTTTTGCAGTGATGAGGCTAACCAAACCCACTTTATTCACTAATATTCCTGTGACTTGTGAAGAAAGAGATTTGCCAGGTACGTCTTTTCTACCAACGGATTAATATGTACATATTAGCAGATTTAAGTAATACAAGCATCTGAGACTGAGACAAGGAGTTCTATGACCTTCCACGGATAGTAATATGAAAGAACAATATATGTGTGGTAATGGCTGTGAGAAAATACCAAGGTGCAGTCTATAATTCTTTACCTACAGCTTTGAAAGTTTGGTGATGTTGCAAACACGTGACTTCAAGATGCAAGGGAGTTGTAAGAGAGAAATATGTACTTCTATAAAGTTTGGTGTTACTATCTTCTTTATGTGGAGAGAATGTGCTGGTAATGAGAGCCAATGCATGAATGTTCTATGTGGAATTACTTTGCAGCAATCACTGCTTTTGAATTGAATTGTGCTTGGAACCTCCTGGAATGTCCCCGAGTTTACAAGTCAAGTATAAGAGAGAGGCAAAGGAAGGACCTGTAGATACGTGTTTTATCCCTAACTACATTAATTGTAAAATATGTTTTACATACGTTTTATGTTTTACATACATATGTAAAATAAGTTGCATGTAAGTAAGAGATTAAGTGTCATAGCTTAAATGTCAACAAAGCTTTAGACTAAGAAAATTTAGATACTAGCAATTTGTTGTTTCTGCAGGTAGTCTGTTTAACCAGCTTATGAAAGATGATCCTTCCACTGTAAAGGGAGCAGAAACTTTGATGCTTGGAGAAATGCTGACTCTGCCTCAAAATTTTGGGTAAGAGTGGGTTAATATAACTGTCGTGTGCAAAGTTTAGGATTCATTTAATGATAATGTGTTTATTAGTTTTGTCTGAGCATTATCATTATGCAATGAGATATTAAATCATTAAAAAATAATCTGTGGCTGATGTACAATTTGACATAATATGTAAATGTGTACTGCCTGATATTCCTTGTCTGTGACCTGGCTCTGAATGTAATAAGGATTCAGCTTTGAAAGAAATTTTCATCTGTAGGTGAATTTCTAACATAATGCACTGCTATAAACCACACATTCACATACTGCATTGGGTTGGAAGGGACCTTCAAAGGTCATCTTGTCCAACCGCCCTGCAGTCAGCAGGCATGCCTCCAACTAGATCAGGCTGACCAGAGCCACATATAGTATGATCTTGAATGTCTCCAGAAACAAGGCCTCAGCAACATCCCTGCACAACCTGTTCCAGTGTTTTACCACTCTCACTGTAAAGACTTCTTCTATATGTCCAACCTAAATCTACCCTGCTCCAATTTAAAACCAATGCCCCATGTCTTGTTGCTACAAGCCCTTCTAAACAGTCCTTCTCCAGCCTTCTTATAGGTCCCCTTCAGATATTGAAATGTAGTTATAAAGTCTGTCTTGAGCCTTCCCTTCTGCAGGCTGAACAGACACAATTTCACCAGCCTATCTTCATAGGAGAGGTGCTCCAACCCTGTGATCATCTCTGTGTCCCTCCTCTGGACCTACTGCGTCAGGTCCACGTCTCTCTTGAGTTGGGAGGCCCAGAACTGCACACTGTACTCCAGATGAGATCTCACCAGAGCAGAATAAAGTGGCAGAATCACCTCTCTCAAGCTTGTGGTGGTTTTAGGGCCCAGGTTCCCTTAAGAAAGTCACAGAGTTCTCCAGGATGACAAGAAAGGTCCAGGGTATGAACCCTTGAATTTTGTTATTCAATCCCATAATTCTGGTGTCACTTTATAAGTGGTCAGTAGAGCCAAATCTTTTTCTCCCTTACTTCGGCTTTCCCGAGGGAGTCCTTATCATCTGGTAAATAATGGGGGCGTGAACCTGTCTGTGGCCTTCAAGGCCTCAGTGAATTCTTGCTGTTCAGTCAAGGCCTGTCTGTGCCTAATGGGGGACAGTGGGGGAAGAGAAAACAAGCACTGGAGTTTTGTGTCTTTGTTTGTGGGGAAGGTCTTGAAAGTGTTCTCATCTATCCTGTATCTGTATTATGTGTTAAGGATTCATGTATTATGTATTTTCCTGTACTATTTTAAATACAAATTTCTGTATTCCTGTCCAATTCAGCTAGAGCATCTTTATTTCGCTTCATTTGTGAGTGAAATACTTCTTTCTGTCTGCTCTTTAAAACTCACAGATCTACTGGCCATGCTTCTTCCGATGCAGCCCAGGATGCAGTTTGCCTTCCGGGCTGCAAGTGCAGCATTGTTGGCTCATGCCCAGCTTCTCATCTACCAGTGCCCCCAGGTCCTTTTCTTGAGGGCTGTTCTCAGTTTCATCATCCCCCAGCCTTCACTGGTGTCTTATATGAACAGAATATAATACAGTGATTTTTTTTTTGTGCATACTGTAAGCCATCTTCTTAGATTTTTATCTAGCAAAATATTCTGATTTGTTTGTTGTCTTCTGGAGTGTGTCTTAGAAGGCTGTGAAAAAGCCAGCATACTTTTTCAGATATAAGTATGTGCATGTGCCTGTCTCTGTGTGTGTGCACACATATAAATATATATGCATAAAAGAACTTAAAAGATTTTCTGTGAAATGTTTTGTATTTTTTAGAAATGGTATTACTAAGCATTTTTTTTCTTTTTTAACACAGGAATATATTTCTGGGAGAAACGTTTTCCAGTTACATTAGCGTACACAATGATAGTAACCAAGTTGTCAAGGACATATTGGTGAAGGTATATGAAAATAAATCTACTTTATGATTTATTAAAAAACTATGTTGAGTATGTTTTCCAACACTACGCTGTTTGTTTAATGCTGGTATATGCACTTTAGGAAATATCTACTACTTTTTCCGATCCTGAAAATATACCTGGAAATCGGAAACAGTAAGGCATAAAGATAGAAATTACATTAGAGATCTTTAAAGGTTAGATGAATATCTAAGATGTTATTAAAAAAAAATAAATAGAAAAAAGAGATGTTTTCAAGCTTCTGTGGAAAACTAGTCTAGCGAAACTCCCACAGCTGAAACATTGGAGTTTTATTCACTCGCACTTTGAGTGAGTCTCTGTAAAGCATGTATTGACTTGTATTTTGCTTGTATTTCAGATTAATTTTTTTTAAATTTTTTTTTTCCTTGCATTTTCTGCTGAACAAATAAAATATTGAGAACACATTGAGAAATTCCAGAAGTCAATGTGGAATTCAATGTAAAAAGTAACTGGGCTGCCTGGAAGCTGTGGCCGTGGGGATGATGCTTGGCTGCAATTTGCTGCTAGGATAAACCTCAACAGACATGAAGTGCTGCCATCAGCGAGGAACAGCCTTGCCCGCTTCAGCTTCCGTGCCCTGATGTTTTCCTTAGTTACCCCTGCTGAGATTTTACGTGCAGTGTTATGTGGGGTGGCAAAAAGCAGGAAATGAACAATTGTGTAATTGTAGTTAATATTATTTGGCAGCTGTAAAACAGCAATGAAGGGGAAACAACTGGAGTGTAGTTTCAGCTGTGCTGTAGCAAGTATTGGCCTCACAGCTCACATTAAGTTAACGAGAGATGCACACCTAACGGTCCATGCTCTGTAATCAGGAGGATGCAAGAGGGAGTTTGGATCCAGAGGACTTTTTGAAGTGATTTTTAAACATCTATCTATTTAAATAGCTTTTTTGCCAGCTAAGGTTTGCCACTGCATATATTTTTTGGGAAGTCATGGCTTTTTGGTGCAAGTAGCTCCCACGTTGAAGCGTTCAGTGTTTTAAGCAAAGTGTTGTTAGAGTTGGTGGCTTTCTTGATCAAGATAGGTTGGACTGGATGAAGATAGGTTGGACTGGATGATCTTGGACGTCTCATCCAACCTGGTTGATTCTATGATTGGATCATTTACATATATTTTAGAACTTGTTTTTATCTTGGACAAATGTCCATCATTTTAATATGTCTTAATTATAGCATGTAAGATACAAAATGCTCAGCAAAACGTAGTAGTTGCATTATAAAGCTGTTTTTCTTTAGGTTGGTTTAAGCAGCTGCAGCTCTAGCCAATGTTTTTGTTCTGTCCCCAGGCTGACCTACAGACGAGTTCTCAGCGCTTGAATCTTTCAGCTTCTAGTGCTGCAGTGGCAGAGCTTAAACCTGACTGTTGCATTGATGATGTGATTCATCATGAAGTAAAGGAGATAGGAACACACATGTAAGATCTGAATTTTGTCTATGATTAAGTGAGCTGAAATTAAACTGCAGCACATGCATGCTATTCTGTTGCTCCTTTAATGCAGACACAAAATTTGAAGCAATTAAATGTATTTTTAAAACACTTTTTCTTTCAGCTTAGTTTGTGCAGTAAGTTACACTACGCAGACAGGAGAGAAGATGTACTTCAGAAAGTTCTTCAAATTTCAGGTATTGCACCAAGTGTTCTACTCTATTTATACAACCATTTTGAAGCATTTGGTACTTCAAAAGCACTTTTGTGCACTAAAAATCTGTTTGACTTGTTAAAGTGAACTGATAAAACCTGTTGCTTCAAACTTGTAATTACCATACATTTCAGGAATGACAAACATTGCATCATACATTTTTTACTAATTTACTGAGAAAGAAAAAAGTACTTCTAAAAACTCCTGGTTTTATGACACTCAATGTTATTTTTAAACAGAACAAATATTGTTCATTCTGACTTTGACCCATCTAGCTTTTGAATTTAGACTAAAGTTTAAATTTTAATGTGTAGAACCTTTTCTAAGTTGGAACTTAGCAGTTTGCTTTTTTTAAAGGAAGCTAAGTTGTCTGTTGAGTTGTATCTGACTAACATCCACAGAAATAATTGATAGAGTTAAAAGCTTGGTTACACAGCACAAATTTCATACTTGAGATTGGAGTGACTGAGGAAACCAGGAAATTACCATTATCTGTGGACTGTTTCTGTCATGAAAGAGTCTTGTTTAACTGTGTGTTTGGTGGATGTTTCTATTTGAGAGAAGTATGCTGAGACTTGGATAATTATGGGCTCTTTCCCCTAGAACGGAAATATTAGGCTATGTGTTTTACAGAATACATTTTTAGGTACTCTTGCAGAGTGTCTGGCGATACAAAAGCATTAAATGATTGAGAACTGGATATTTTGCAAGTTGCAGGTGATTTCATTTTGTGCTTTTGTAGTATTCTACTTAGATGATTGAGAGAAAAGTATTTCAGACTTTTGAAAACAAAATTGTCAAGCTCTACAAAGAACATCCAAGTGCTAGAACTAACAGTCCTTGAAATGGCACATATTCATTAGTCAAAGGTGTTTCCAAACAGTTCAAGGGAAAATAATTCTATATCAATTTTCATGTTTCACTGTCCTCTGAGCACAGAAACTCTGCAATGTTTCTTTATCTTTGTTGAAGCTGATCTTCATCTTTCTGTGTTCTGTCTTACTTTCCTTGTGAAACTGTTTCTATTCCAATTTCTCCATTCTTTGTGCCCCAGGAACTCAGTCCTACTGTTCATTGTAAGGTTTCTCCAGACACTGACATATGCATCTGCAGACTTCTGGTTCTCATCCTCTTTCCCTTCCTTTATCTACCACTTGTTCCTGCTAGAGCCTTGTTCAGGACATTGATTTATCTCCTTCAGATGTGATGCGGAAACTTATTTGTGTGCGTTTTCCAGGGGTCTGCATGCATATTATACTGTCTGTGTTTTTTAACTGACTCCAACACAGGCAACTTTAAAGTCAAAATAGCTAAGGCCAGCTATCTGCCAAATATGAATGTCTTCCTTCAAAGAAGGAAGTATAAGCACCTCTCAAAAACTATGTAGGATCATAGGATTCTAAAGGTTGGAAAAGTCTTCTAAGATTATTGAGTTCAACCATTAGCTGCCGAGTCCATCACTAAACCATGTCACTAACACAAGAACTTCAGCCGTTCTATAAATACTCTGTGATTGATTATGAGAGAAAGACTTCCCTCAGCATTTTTTTGGGTGATTTTTAAAAGATGTGATGTAGAGACACCAGCTAGAAAACCTGAGAGCAAACATAAAGACATGTTAGAAACAACTAAAAAATGTCTTTACAATGGGAATTGATGCTGCCACTGATTGAGATGTCACCAACATAATATATTTCATAGGTTTCAGATAACAAAAAAGCCCATTTTGTCTTTGACAACTTCTCAATTTTTCAGTTATGCTTTCTAGTATCTTTTAAGCTGGACTGCTGTTATGATTGTTTTTAAACAGCTTCTTTTTGAACTATTGTATGTATTTTTATACTGCTCAGTAGTGCCTTTTTGTTCAAAAGGTTTCTCTGTAGTGAATAACACCATTATGTTTATATGGAGAAGGATTGATTCTTTTTAGGGTTTAGATGTTGCTTGGGTTTATAACAAGGCTATGAACTTCACAATGATTATTTGATTTATACTCGAATGCCACTTGAAATTTCTTAGAATTAATGGAAAGACTCTGTTTACCAGAAAGAGAAGACATTAGCATTTAGGGAAATTAATGAAGCCCTTTGAGGCAACATATTTTGGAAAAAAACACAGTGAACCAACAAACATCTAAACTAAAATTTTGACCTTTATTCTGACTAGACAGAAATAGTTATAATTACTTGAGAGATTTTAACATTATGCCTACTAAAAATCTCTGTGAAGGCTACTTTTTAACCTTGAGTAATTCAGGGCTAAAAAAATGTGTTCACAACTTGAGACTTTAGGGATCTCTTAGGATGCAGTATGCATATGTCAACCAAAGAAAAGTTTCCCTGTGTAAAAGGAAATAAATGTCTTCATTAAGATAACTTCAATGTGTTTCCTTGAAGTGTAATAGAAGATTAATTCAATCAGTTACATCACCCTATATCCATTCCATATTTGAAGTGCTAGCTGTAGTGAATTTATGCTCAAAATTCATCCACTTGACAACAACACGTTATCACTTTTTACATAATCAAATTATGTTCTCTTGCTGATTTAATCTCACACAATTAAAATGTTTTGTTAGCTTTTTTGTTTCTTTCAATAGTTTCATTTTCAAGAAGAAAGTGAAGTATGGTAATAGTTCATTGCTTAAACTAATCACATGACTAGTTCTCAATTTCATTTATTTTTAGACAAGCCCTCAGCAAGTTTTGCTGCAGAACCCTCGAAAGACTTGTGAATATTGCACAGTTCTTGCTCATTTTTGAAAGCAAGTGCAGACCACTTCAGGTTACAAGATGGATGTAATGTTATTTTAAAGGCATAGATCTACTTAGGGCACTGAGTTTGTCTGGTTTTGTAAAATGCCAGTGCTTAAGTGGAGAAGAATTTGGTTTAAATCTAAGAAAACTGCTTAGTAGCAAGTAAATCAAGTTTGCAAATAAGCAGTAGTGAGTATATAATCTGAATTGTGATTCCTCATCTGAGTGTAAATAATACATTCCATTAGGTATCTGTTCTGTGTAAGATCAAAAAGACAGTATTTTATTAAAAATCCTGGCACTTATAAACGGTTGATGCTGAAGTTCTCTGAGAAACCAGATGTCAGTCTCTCTGTTTCCTATTTCATTTAGGTCCTTAAACCACTAGATGTGAAAACCAAATTCTACAATGCTGAGGTAAGTGAGAGCTGTGTGTGTTAGTTTTGATGTGCTGGGTTTATGACTTCACATTAGATAGATTAAGTTAACAAAGCTTCTTAAGTACATTTTCTGAGAAAATTGATCAGCTCTAAAGGAAAAAAAAAAGTGGTGCATTGATATTATACAAAAATTGATACACTGCTGATAAAGGAGGGAAAGACATGGTAATAAGGCAGACATGTCAGGAACTTTCATTCACCTGACTGTATGTAGCATATTTTCCACATTCCCATGAATAAAAATAATAGCACTATTTGCTTTTATGTTTAGGCTGATAGTTTACTTACTGTAAGGTAGATTAAATCTTCACAAAGCAGATAATAATTTACCAGACCAGAGAAGTTTGAATTTTTCCTATCTAAATATGATCTGCTCTGTTCAGTAGTTTAATTTTCAGATTTGTGGCAATTACACACAGTGCTTCAAAAATAAATGACCTTCTAGAGCTTGTATATTTATTTAGACATACTTAGGCATCAGTTTTGGCTGTTCATGAGACAAATTTAACTGAAGCTGAAACAGATATTAGAAACTCTTACAAATTACGTACAGCATTCTTTATACCTGTAGACATTTTCGTTGGATATATGTATTACACAGGTTTGTTTAGGATATAAAATTCCACAATACTACATAGAAAGTTAGGACATTTGTGTGCATCATTACGCTTACCTGCTTTGTGATAGTGAGCCAGTTATCAGTAAGTTTGCAGGTGACACCAAGCTAGGAGCAGGTGTGGATCTGTTGCAGGGTAGGAGAACCCTGCAGAGGGACCTAGACAGGCTGGATGGGTGGGCAGAGGCCAATGGGATGAGATTTAACAAGGCCAAG
>WAAF01018566.1:63869-84562 GCA_013400475.1 Tricholaema leucomelas
AGGTTGGACTGGATGATCTTGGAGGTCTTTTCCAACCTAGTTGATTCTATTCTCTTGAAATATGGTCAACTGTTACACTTCTAGTCATTTGAAAACAGTCATTATTATTCTTAAGCAGTTTGTTTGAAATGGTTTAAATGACAGAATTAAGTTAGAGTTGGTTTATATGGCAGTGAAAGGGAGAAAAAAAAGACCAAAATGTTATTGAGAGAAGAAAATACATGGAATTTTTGCAGTTTGAAAGCAAGCTGATATAATATCATTCATGCTTCATTTCTGAAAATACAGGTGTTGTCACCACAACAGTCAGACAAAATTTTGAAACCTAAGATAAGTCTTTAGTTAGATGTTGCTGGCAAAGCACCAAGACCTTCATCTTGAATATTATGGAAGACTGGTGTCCTTGGGAGTGGGGGAGGAAAAAAGAAAAAATGTTGTCAGTTATTACTTACCTAAAGGTCTTTAGAGGTTGACTAACCAGTTTAACTGTTACCATTAATATTACAAATCTGATGTGATATCTAATAATAAAATTTGCCACTAAAATTATAATCCATAATTTATTTTTTTTCCAAGCTGCAAGCAGTGATGCTGAACCTTAATTTTCTTGCTTGTTGCTCATATTGCAGTAGCATCCAAATCAAGTTGATCACTGAAATTCATGCATAAAACACATACCCTGTTGCCCTGACCTGCTGCAGTCCTGAGATTGAATTAACCTGCTCCCATCTGTAGAAAGTCTCTGACTGAATTCGGTGTGCTTTGGAAAAGGCTCCTGTGCATGTGCATAAGGATACAAACGTGCATACACTTGTGATTGAAGTTGGGTTTTTACAATGATGGATAATCAAAAAGGAGTTTTTTTCTGATTATGCTATGCCAGATTTTGCTATGAGCTGCACCATTGTAGCTTTGCAAGAACACATTATCAGGTTATTGTTATTTTGAGACCTTATCAATACTTCAAGTTATTTGTAATGTGACAAAGACTGTTTTTCCATTTCGCATACAGCCCATTGCATGGATTTAAGTTCAGGACAAACTTTAATTAAAATGCTCAAAAATGATTTTTTTTCTTCATTTAGCTTGTGCTGCCAAGTCTTATGGGTGCCATAGGCTCTACTTTGGATTGGTTCTGAAGCAAAGCCTAGACAACCATGTAACCATAGTAGATGTAACTCACTAGAAATGTAGTTGTCATCCTTGTTTGCATCCATTTTTATTTATGTTTCTGTCTTACTAATGCTATCTTGTGTAGATGGTGCAAAATAAAAAATGCAGGATGCATTTTGTTTGAAAGTTAGCCTCCTTTTCTTTAACATTTAACCTTAATTTCTCTAATGTGTTCTTTTTTTTTTTATTTTCCCATTAGAGTGACCTCAGTTCTGTGGTAATTTTTATTTATTTATTTATAAATACATATGCTTTTTTAATTGCTTATCTGTTTCTGTGCTTGTTGACATTCTTTTTAAAAACATAATGGAAAAGCAATGTTTGTTCTGCATATCTTGAACTGACTTTTATGTTTACAGGTGCAGCTAATCATGTAAATGGTTAGCTCTTTCTTTAATACCCATTGTTGAAACTGAAAGTTGATTATTACAGACTCTTACTTATAAAATACCCTATCAAAATTTGACTTAATTATTTGGAAATGGAAGTCAGTCCCTTCTAAACTCTTCCCAATTCTGACCCATAGAAATGCAGCTTTTGCTGCAGTACTGCTTGTGCAAGCTCTGACAGTTGGTGGAGACAGTGGGTTTGAGGAGAGAGAGCAGCAGCTGGATGTTCTTCCTTCCTTTTGCTAGCTGAAACTGCACTTTCCCACTTCTAACAGCATGTAGCAGTTGATGAGTTAGTATGATACTCCTACAGTCTGATTTCACTTTACGGTGTGCCTTCTATTAAAACTAACTGCATTCTTACAGAATTTTCAAGGATTGTTGTTTAAAAATCCCCCATGTGATATTAAGCCACACAGAACTAACTTGCTTTTTCATTATGCTGCTTTTTTCTTCTTTTTCCTTTCAAATTAGCTTTTTCTCAATTTCTGCCTATGGTTGCTGCATTGAAAACAACTAAAACTTGGGTAAATGGACACCTTGCACAATGGATTTATGGGATATAAACAGGATCAGTTTAAGGGACAGTCAAGTGGTAGTAGTAGTTATTACTGAGAGCTGTAGGTTTAGATTGTTTCCACCTGCTTCTGGAAGTGTGAGATCTGTATGCAACCCATGGAACATGCAGTTTTCATTACTATATATATGTTACCTAGTTTGTGTTGAACATGTTTGTGAGGCACTGTTCTGTATTTCTAACACAATGCCTTTTGAGCCTAAAAACTTTTTGGCTATTTGTTCTAGTTGTATTTAGTAGTTTACAAGCAAGACTCCTTTTGTATAGTGAAGTAATTTACTTACTCTGATTAAAAAGAAACTGCAAGCTTCAGTCCACCTTTCCATAAATACTTTAAAAAGTTATATTTACCATAACAAAATACCTAAATGGCTTCAAGCTTATTTTCTGTTCTATAAGATTTCAAGTGAAAACTAGTCCAACTGTCTGAATCAATAACTTTCTTGTAAATACAGATTTAGTAAACCTGTCACCCCCACTCTCCCCCCCCCCCTTTTTTTTTTTTCAATTGGCACATCTTTGGTGGTGTTTTTCACTTCTGTAGGTGCTCATATCTCTAGCAAACTGACCCTTCTGTAATTACTTTATCCTGAGAGATTTTAGAGCTATAAAGTGATCTGGAGTTCCACAGAAACAGTGAGGCAAAATCACTTCTAGCTTCACTTTTTTCTCCAGGTTCCGAAGTCTAACAGTGTGTAGCTTTTATTCCTGTTGGTCCTTGCATACCATCTTCAGGTATTAACTTCATGTGGCAGGTGTGAGTTAGAGGGTGCTTTCAAGGTAAAGCACTAGTTAAATTGTTGGCTGCATATAATATTGATAACAACTGCCATGATGCAGCTGAGTGAGACAGAAGGGTGGTTTTTGCTTTTTGGCCAGAACATCAATGTTTCATAATAATGAAATCTCAGAGCACGTACCTGAACTATTTTACTTCAGTTAAAGAACTCCAGACACTTAGTTTAATTTCTTTCTACGCAGCTTGATGCAATAGTAAATTGACAGGGCATGTCATTGTGCACTGCTGTTCCTTGCCTTTTATGCTAATATTTTTTTTTTTCATTTTTAATAATTTGAATCAAAATTTGAGTTGCAATTTCAGTTGATGAAAGTCTTGGGAAGTGGTGATCTGATGCATTACAAATACACAGTACCTAGAACACAGCAAAACTATCCCACATCCATTGTTCAGCAAGATACTTGTTGACTAACACTTTTGCTCCTGTTGTTACTGGGATTAAGGTTTTTTTCTTGCATTAATTAATTTGATTTGCAGGCATGTACTAAACACGTGACTTCTTTTTAAACAATAGGACTGTCTACTCTTTTTAATAACACTAATCACGTTCTCATGAACTTGCACTTGTGTTTTTTTCAGACAGATGAAGTATTTTTGGAAGCTCAGATTCAGAATATCACTACCTCTCCAATGTTTATGGAGAAGGTTTCTTTAGAGCCATCTATGATGTACAATGTTGCAGAACTGAACACAGTTGTCACAGCGGGAGAAAGGTATGTTCAAGTTTACTATCTTTGACTACAAAACTCTTTGTGTTACGATTTCATGAGACACACGCGTGACAATTTTGTGAATTGTAATGGATGGATTGCACTTCTTTGCTTCGTTCCCTTTCCTGCTATGTTGTTGTAGGTTGGGAGCTATAGACTTAAAAGTTCTCTCGAGACTAGAGGAGTCTGGGGTGTTTATACTGGAAAGTAAAATTACCAGCATTGTTATTTAAATGCTGAGATACCACATAATAAATTGCAGTGTAGCAAAGTGGATTTCCACCTCAGTTCTCTCTGACTCAGGCGAATTGGTGGAGGTTGTTGGGTTTTGGGGTTTTGGGTTTTTCTCTCTTTTTTTTTTTTTTTTTTCCACCAGTCCTCAATGCTACATAAATTCTAGAATTTTTTTTCTTTTGTGAAAATGTAAATTTTTTTTTTTACCATGAATGAAATAACACATAGAGTAAGACTGCTGTGAGATGAGGAAAAAAAGATTGGGTTCTTAATTCTTCTTAAGAAGAATGTTAAGACCCAGTGTTTTTTCTTTCAGCGAGTCTACTTTTGGCTCAAGGACTTATTTACAACCTATGGATACACGTCAGTACTTATACTGCCTAAAACCAAAGCAGGAATTTGCAGAGAAAGCTGGAGTAATAAAAGGTGTAACAGTGATTGGCAAATTAGACATTGTATGGAAAACTAATCTGGGTGAACGAGGAAGGCTGCAAACTAGCCAGCTCCAAAGAATGGTGAGTTTAACTTAAGCATCAATTTAACACATTCTGAATTAATGTATTTTAACATAAATTTGAGAAAGTTAATGCATTTTGTCAGTAAACTATGGAAAAAAACCACTATTCTGAGGGACTGTGTCTGAACAAAACCATTCTTGTGCCTTTTGGTCATGTGAATAGCAATGTTTTTTATTTTCTTGTGGACGTGTTTTCTGGTACATAACGCGCCTTTTTCACAGCACTGAACAACACAGCTAAATGGATTGTTCTCTGATTGCACAATCCAAAATCCAATCCAAAATCAAGTAACCTATGTAGCAAAATACATTGGTTAAAATGGATTTAACTTATTGAATGCCATTTAATTACAAACTGAAAAGCACTGACAGAAGTGCTCCATTAAGCATGTGAACTGTTGACACAGTATCCTAATTCGTAGATATTCTAGCTTTGAGTAACAAATGTATATAGAATACTGCTATTTAACTTTCATGTATAGTTTTGATTGAATATATTATGTTCTGGTTGATGTGGAAATTGTTTATGAATTATAAGTTGATACTACTAGCTGGTTTGTCAGCTCCACAGCCTGCCTACTCTTGTGCCTAAACTTGCATCTTTTTAATTACCAATGTGTGAGACAGAAGTAAAACAGTTTTGACAATTGAATCTCAGTTAAGTTTTCAAAGCTTGTAACTGAGTTTCTGCCTCTGTCTCTAATGCTCAAACACATCCTCTAGTAAATGGAGCAATTCTGTAGAGAAGTTCCATTGACTTAGAACTAGGCAAGCAAACTTGGATCCTGTAAATTTGCAGCTAGCTCACTAAAATTTCTTTGTTTTTAATTGAAGTGTTAACTATCATCAAATTAGATACTGCTCTGTTTTCTGAACTTAGTTACTCCTGTTACTTTGAACTTTGCTGCTTGTTTTTTAACTAATAAACTCTCTCATTTTTAATTGACCTTTCCTCTCATTTCTCTTGAAAGAGATTTCCACACAGCTCCCCCCCCCAACTCTGTATTATCTCTGCATCCCTTTTTGTTAAACCATTGCGAATGGCACTTGAAACACTCCTCTCTACATTCCAGAACTAGTTTTGGTCATCCATCATTATTTTGTGCTAAACAGTTCCGGGGTGTTTTCCTCCTTTGAGCTGCACTGCAGTTACATCTTGTCTTCTCATCTTTTAAGGGCTATCAGATTATTGTATTTCTAGGATCTTTTCACCTTCAAACATTTCCCTTCTAATCCATCTACTAGCTCTGTAACCATTGTTTCCTGTGCCGGCTCAGAATATTACATGTACTGTGCTCCTGTGTCATTGTTTTAGTTCAGGTCAGAAAGCACTTTAGAAACAAGTATCCTGGATCACCCCCACATACTGTAAAATTTGGGGGTGTTTTGTGGAATGGTCTTGGAATTCACAACTACATTGTTTATGCATAACTGAAAATCAGATAGATGCATGTCCACAGTATACCAGGGGTGCTCCACTTGCTCACAGGCATTCAATCCAGAGCTGGATTAGAATGAGCCCAGTAGTAAAGAATGTTATTTGTGAGTAGCATAAGCAAGGAAATGTCTAGCTGATTCCATGCTCTAAGCAATTATGTCATTTTCAGATTAAAACTACATTAAACTTTTGATGTTAACTGAAAGGATTTTACCTCTAGCCACAAGTTCTTGCAGGTTAAGGCAACAGGTTAAGTTGCATTGTTAAGGCCAACAGGTGTGAATGTACTGGTTTAGACTTTCCCACCTGTTCTGATCCTGTCCTGATTTGTTCCACTGCTGCTAAGTTGTCCTGTATTGTTATACAAAAACAACAGTAAAAGTACTACGTTTATTGTTGTGGGTTTTTGTTTGTTTGTTTGTTTAGTATATCTCTCTTAAAAGAAGAGTCTAATGTTATGGAAACTAAATTGTTTAGGGATCTGGATGTAAATTTTTTTTTGGCATATGCTTCCCTGTCACATGATGCAGTTGAAAATGTGTGCCCTGGATAATTACTTTCTTTCTTGAAGGGTTCCAAACCTAACATTGGTTGACTAGTCTTGAAGTCACCAGTGGTTTGACATCCCTTTGCTCCCTACAATGTCCAATTTTAGGTGCTTTCTAAAACATCATGTGTCTTCAGTCTGTAATGAACTCTGCATGACTAAAATTTCTTTCTACCTCACCAGTTGTTGGATTTCTGGACCTCTTTGGGAATATCTTTTAATCAAGCTGTAAACGTTAACTTCTGCTACAACATCATTCTTTCAGCAGAATTGGAACATGTCACAACTAAGCCTTGTCAAACAGAACAAAAGTTTCCCTTATTTTTGTCTTACAAGCTATCATTTGTGGTGATTGAAAATGTAAAGCTTTCTGTCTGCAGGTTGCCATTGTGAATCAGCCCTGGCTGGTAGTAATTGGTATCTTTGTCATAAATTTGCTAATAGACCATTTGAAACATGTTTGGCTGGTGATGGAATTGGATAATTGAGAAGTGTTAGTATCATGTGCCTTTCTAACCTGCAGCAATTAATTATTTTGGCAGAGGCTTGAAAGACTGAAATGGCAAGGAGAGTGAAAGATCTTTTATTTCTGAGGATGTGGAATAGTGGTGGGTTTAAGCAGGAAAACGATACTTAGGTTGTCCACAGTGTATCTGTCAAAGAGGCCTGTCACAGGCTGAGTTTTACTCTACTGCTGTTATTCAAACCCATCCTGCCTCATGCCAGTTCCAAAATGAAAGCAAAGTATTATGGGGCTTGAAGTTCATATTGTAACATGGGAAGCTTCCTGTTCTGGCTGCTGCTTTTGGATTCTAGGTTTTGGGTATTGGTTCTCTTCCACTGATATGGCAGCAGGACAGGGAGCTCACTTGCTTCTGCTTGCTGCTGCTTTTTGCTATGCCTTTTATGCAAATAGAGTAAGGTAATTGTGCATTTTATTATTATCTCATTTATTCAGTAAGCTCTTTATCTCAATTCAGAGTTTCTTTTTGCGCCACTTGCCCTTCACTTAGGTGTTGCAGGGAAAAGGCTGTGATATACTAGCGCAAGGTCTTATAATAAAACTGGTATTCTCAGGAATTCTAGGTGGGTATACAAACTTCATGATCTACAGGAAAAACTTAGTAATAAAGATAATCCTTCTCTGAATTCTTAAACCTATCAATAAGTTGGTCATCAGTAATGAATGGAGCACTACTGCAATTTGGGTACAAATCAAAGTAACGAAGAGTCAATCTACTTTCTTCAGATCTCTCTTGCTCCAAGCTTATTGCTGTAAATGAAAACATGAGTGGTAAAAACTTCAGCTTTACTATCCAGCATCTGAGAATATACATTCTTGTACCTTTTCAGGCTCCTGGTTATGGTGATGTAAGGCTTTCTTTGGAGACAATACCAGACACTGTAAATTTGGAAGAACCTTTTGACATTACATGTAAAATAACAAACTGCAGGTAATGATGTTATGTGATTCTTGTTTTTTCCCTGAGTGGGTAAGTTGTGGCCATCTTTGATTTGTATTTCAGTGCTTTCTCTTGAAACCACACAAACTTTGTCTTTACTACAAGTTGTAGCAACATGAAACTAATTGAAACATATCTTTTGTATTTTCATGATTTTGGAAAAAAACAAAACAATAGCGAAAAACCACCTTCCATCATGACCTGTTAATAGTATTTGAAATAAGGGATTATGAAAAATCTGTGGTGCAATCCACCAATTAAATCACAAATCGTCATAGTTAATCTAGTAACAAAATATATATACATATGTATGTTAAAAAAGTGTATATAGAGGACTTCTTTTTAACTGTAAGTAATTTTGTAAGAGTATATGATGCCATTTGTATCCAGTCTGTTTTTTACCACTAGTTCTGCATTGCATCTGGAATGCCTGATAAACATCGTCACCATAGCCTTTTGTATGTGTTTATACACAGTACGTCTTGATTTGGGTTTACACTATGATCTCCAGTAGCCCTTTATGAAAAGGTTGCAAGACTGACATTTAAATAAAGTAATTCTGTTAAACTGAAACCAGAGACTAAAGCTTACGTATATGAACTGCAAGTACTTCTCATAAAAATCTCATACTCCATCCAAAACACAAGCAGTTATTATGCTACTCTGCACTGCTAAAGGCATGACAGCATGTTTTATGGGACCAAGATATATGCAACTGACATACTGGGCATCACAGTAAATCTTGCTTGCTGTCTTGTGTTTATTTATAAATACTTTAATAATAACCTGAATAATGAAATGATCAAGATTCTACACCTCTGCAGTCCTTGAATGCCTAAAAAAAAAGCCTGCAGGTTTATTCTTGTTTTTCAATTTCCTCCAGCAGTGAAAGGACTATGGACCTGGTTTTAGAAATGTGCAATACTAATTCCATCCACTGGTGTGGAGTTTCAGGAAGGCAACTCGGAAAGCTGCACCCAAGTTCATCTCTCCATCTTGCACTTACGCTGTTGTCATCAGTGCAGGGTCTGCAAGTAAGTCTTCTCTTGCATAGCTTTGTTATAAAATAGCTGTTTCATAAGCTTAGTCAATATTTCTACTAACTCCTGTAAAATGTATTTTCTTCTTTTAGAGTGTCTCTGGCTTAAGACTTACAGACACATTTTTGAAGAGAACATATGAATACGATGATATTGCACAAGTCTGCGTAGTTTCTGCAGAAGTCTAACAAAGCTGAAGAAAAAAAACATTCTGTATTTCTGCTGGGTTTTTCTCCTTTTTTTTTTTTTTTTTTAGGACCAATTTCATGATGTTTTAGCACCCAGATCACGTGAAAATCTGTAAAAACAAAACCCACCCCCACTATGTAGTTAAAAACATAATTATGCTTATTTAATTTCTCTGAGTATTTTTTGGAATGTTTTAACATCTCTTCTAAAAGATGCGTACATGTTATTTCCTGAAAATAAAGCCTTTAAATAAAGTGTAGCTCTAGCAAATTACATGGCATTAACATCACCTTGGGGCAGGGGGCTGAGATTGATAGGAAATTGTAGCAGCTTTGCACTATTTTTGTTATTTTTCGAATATTTAAACAGTTTAAAAATTGTGGGTTTTGACAAAACTGCCTCAGTTTGAAGGAACTGATCTTTTACACACAAGTTCCTGTAATTCAACCCCCTAACAAGTATCTCAGAATACCTGGTGTGGCCATGTATTTATGTGGTATATGCGCAGCCAAAAGAATTATACAGCGTGATACAGGAATTGGACAAGAAAGTGCAGCTGGCACTGTTGAGACATTGGCAGGTAGAAAGGGGAGCATCAGCCAAATATATGTTCTGGTTGTGGCCTAGTCTTTAGAAAGAAGTAACACAGCAAATCTGACCTAGCAATACAGGGCATGCTGTGAACAAGCGTGTTACTTCTCAACCAGCAGGAAACTGAAAAATAAAATACCAGAACTCAGAATATTTTTTTTTTAATTGTTAAACTAAGGCAGTGCAAATTACTTTCCCCTAACTTTACTGTGACAAAAGATTGAAATATTTTGGGCTGAAATTTCTAAGTCACCTAAAGGTATCCATTTAATACAGAAATCAGACTGGCTCTCTAACTAGTTTAGTTTGTGTTAAAGATTTTATTCAGTGACTTGTCATGTTTCTCAGCTACCACAGTGGCACTTGGCAACCTTAGTTTTGAAAATATTTTACCAAAGATTTCCCTGTGTAGAATTAGATTCTGAAATATTGGATAAATTTAGGATCAACTTAATAAATTGAGGGAATGAGTCCATATTGGGAAAAACTCAAACTATATCCTGCACATCTAATAAAATGCAGACACAACAATACAACTATTGCATTTAAAGAATACAACTCACCTGTTACTCTAGATGCATGAACAGTGAACAATAAACCCACAACTATCCAGTCAAAAAATGTAAATAACTTTATTTATAATCTATTTTCAACTTAAATTGACACAAGTGGAACAAGACATAATCACATGGTGATAAGAGGTGGGAGAGGTACAGAAATGCTAGGCAAGTTGCATTTTACCAGTATGACTTTCTGCAGCCCTTGGAACAGTGCATGAATCCAAAACTGCAGAGCTAGTGCTTTCTCAGTATGCATGAGTGATTTTACTCTGTACTTGTTACAAAACCAAAACTGTAACTGCAACAATTACTTAGCTGAATATTTCATTAGGTGTCGTTATGATCAGGCATAGTTACAAGAGTGTACTTCCATGCAAGCATATTACAGTTTACAATTTGAGTACAAAACCTTTTCTTCTCTAATAATTATCACACTTATATGCTGATAGAATAGTAATGATATAAATCCAGTTTACTGTTAAATGCACATTTTCTGAGTTGAATGATAAATTGCAACTGACCTTGAAACAGTATTTCTGGGGACGGTGGTTTACCACGTGATCTAGCAGGATGAAAAATTTTCGTGCAAAATAAAGTGCAGTTATTACACAGGAAAAGATTCCTTCCCCACCCTGTGATTAAGACATACTGCATGACTGTGAAACAATCTAACCTATTCAAGGCAAAATAGTCTTTAGCATAAATGAACCTTCTGTTCCCAGTTTCAATGGCAAAGCGTGTAATGACAGCTCCTGTTAGTGGTTTTGCTGTTTTCATTTAGGCTATAAACCCCTTTCTGTTAATATACAAGAAACAAAGATTGTTTACAAGTATTGTGCCAGTTGTAGCACATTCCTATGTAGCACACAGTTAGCTAATAGCTATGTAACTATATAGCACATAGGTAGCTAATGCCATCAATGTTTTAATACTTTGGTTACATATTACCTGTGTTGGAGTAAAACCTAAATGACAATATTGTACTGTGCTAAATGGAAGTTACCACTCTAATACTTTCAAGAGTAGTTTTCAGATTAACTAACCAATGCTTAACTCTTTAAACCTGGGAATGACCCTCCTACAAATCCAATAAGCTGTAGGTCTTCACCGTACAACTTCTACAGCCAGTCTTAACATATTTGTAGTTCTTAAGGAACTTTCAAGAGGTTCTTGACATTCTTTCTGTCTTAAGGTAGAAAGATGAGTGTGAGAGATACTGCATTGCTGTCCAGTCCACTCTGGATTTATTTGTTCTCATAAAACTCACTTTGAGCAGTTGAACATATAGAACAAATTACTAAAAGGAGCTGTGAAGTTCAACAGGAGATAGGCTAGGAGCAATGCTTCTTTCCTGACACAACATGCTACTCCAAGAAATCTTTGTACAGTAGTTGTAGCCCACCTACACCCTCCATTGATATTTCTTGTAAATGGTATCTTGTCCTGTTAAATGTAACTGAACTTACGCAGCAGTTTCCTTCAGTCGATTCTATTCAGGATCTGAACTACCTCTGAAAAAGGATCCTGTTAGGAGTTTTATTCTTTGTCATCAGGTGTTAAGTCAGAAGTTGCTGCTTGGAAATGCATTTTAATGTAAAACGTATCTCTACACTCTACAGCCTCAAAGAGACAGCTACACAAAATTAATACATAGATTTTCAAAAGCATTTAAATGCTGTACACAGGAATTGAATAAAGTATGAAATGTCTTTGGATTGCTCTATTAATCTCTAGCTCTTTATTGAAGAGATTGTAATATGGATTTCCTGTTTTTGTTTTCTCCAATCCTTTTCATCTGTCATTGATCAGTTGCAATTTCCCTGTTTTAACAGGGGAAAACTCATATAATAGATGTACAACTGGCATTTGTGACTTAAACACAAATTTTGCATTTGCTGCTGCTTTTGACCACAACATGAATCAAGTATGTCTCAGGTCTGGGAGTTCTGTGTTTTTGTCCACTTAGAGGAGTCTACTGCTACTCTTCCACATACCTTCTTCAGCATAACTGGTCAGAAGTGATTACTTAGACTTAGGAATCAATGCAGGCTCCTCGCATGAGTTTTGATATACAAAGAGAGGGGTGGGCATGTTGATAACCTCCCTGGAGTCAAAAGAAAGCCTATCTTGCACCGGAGAGCAGTGTGAACAGTAAGCAGCATAAAAGAAGCTAACAATAACACAGAGAACAGTGGTCTCTAAAAGAGTAAGATTTAACTTAGCAAGAATAGCCAGGGCAGGAACATAAGTACTATAGTGGAAAAATACTTAACTTGGTCATATAACCATGACTTAAAACAGGTATGTGTAATGAAACTTGGAAAAAAATCATTACTTGTTCAAGCCAATGATTTAGTATACAAGAATAGAAAAAGAATCCTGCTTTTTAAGAAAGGTATTTTTTGGATAGTTTTTCAGTACTACTTATTTGTACAGCCACAGTTTTAGCTTATTACAGTTAAGAATTTTAAGCTTCTATTAAATACTGCATACATACAGAATGTAATACAGTTTGCCATGCCTAGGAAAAGTGACATAATGCTGACCTCCAGGGCTACCTCATGAATTGAGGCTATACATAGCAGTAGAAAAGCCTAAAACTTCTTAAATATTCAAAAGTTCTGTTTGGTTTCTGTGTATTATCCTATTCAGGATTAGTGTCTTCTTTCTCTACCATTTGTGGTGGTACTTCATATGAAATCATCTCTCTCCCTCCTGGCCCAATGAAGTTGAAAACTATTTCATGATGGCCCCTCCACAGCATTAAGGAACAGACTTTTCAAGCACTTTCAAGTACACTGTACGCCAGCACTGACTTAGAGTCATTGAAAAGGGCACATCAGATGGGCCTACTGTTTCAGTACTTGTCAAGGAGTAGTACAGCCATAATGATTTTCACAGTAAGAATAAAATGCCTTTTACATTAAGATTTCAGAATTAAGCTGTTATGAAAGATCAGAGCACTATAAAATTTATCCCCACACAACAGCCCTGGAGATCGATCTAATGCAGATACAGAAAATTACTAGTTCTTAGGGATTTTAATAAACCACCTATTTAGTGTATTAATTTTTAGAGGAGTAACTTCACATAAACAGTAGGTTTCAAGTTATGTGCAATAGATCTGTTTAACAGATTTATTCTTGTTTGCAAACACACACAAAGAATTTTCTGTCTTCTATTCAAGCAGAAGAGTTACAATGGTGCTTTTGCTACTAACTATGGTATGCATTTGGGGGTTATGTACCATTCCAATTCACATGCCTCCTTTAAGTCAAGAATGTTCTTCAGTGCTGCCACTGAAAGATCTGCTCCGGACATGATTTCTCAGTTGCTCTATGAGCTCAGGATTCTGCTGCTGTATCTGTTGTGCAAACTGTTGCCCCCTGTGTTGAACAGTTTTAAAGTAAATTGAGTAGTGGGGAAAAGAGAAAAAAAAAGGAAGACAAGCAGCATTTTAAAGAAAACAGGACATACCAATATAATGGAAAGATGCATTATATGAAAATTAAGACTAAAGGTAACTTGCTTTTATATTAAGATACTTGTGGTATTACAAATCTATCTAGTTTAAGCATAACTATCATTAGATCTTAATTTCTCTTCTTTACAACTACTATTTCTACTTGGTAATATGGAGGGAAAAGTATTACCTTATTTGGTAAAACTAAAATTTAGTAATTCAGTGATTTGGTCCTTTTTAAGAGGATGTGTTTTATTGTTTAACATAACTACCCTCATTGTTGAAATACAACCTTGTATTGGTTTTTCCAGAAACACAGTGTGTGGCTGATAGTTTGTACTTGTGAGCAATTTCATTAATAAAAGCAAGAGTTCAGTGCTTGGGCACGTTCCTATCTGTGATGTGAATTATAAGTTACTTTTGTCCTGAAGTGACAAGACTTAAAAACAGACTGAAACAGGCTGGAATGATGAAATAGAGTAAAATTGTATGTCTTCCCTATACAGAAATGGCCTGTTTCTATGCAGACTATTCCAGCTGCATTGTCGTTATAATACTCTAAAACACTTGGGTCCTGGTTTTTGTAAAAGCTACTCCTCATTATATCGAGTTCCCTGAAGCCTTCCTAGCCTAAATGGAACAATGCCAGAGCAGAACTTGTTGCAGCTTGTGCTAAGGAAATCTGCAGCTTTTCTAACTAGTCACTGGAGTATCAGTAAATTAATCTACACAGTTTGAAAGTACAGTAGTATATAATAAACAGAGTGTGAAAACTGAGCACGCAGTTCAGTCATTCCAATTGATGGGAATGCACAAAGCAAACAAACAAGATAGTGGAAATTAAATCTTTCAGTTCTCATTTTAATAATAGTTAGGCATACAGTTGGGCCAGGCCACAGTATAATTGACTTGATACTATCCCTTTTAAATAGCTGTTGAACAAGGATACTTCTACAAATACAACAGTTAAAATTACTCTATTCCTACTTACGCGTGGATCAGGCTGGACAAATCTGACAGGCCACCAACACCTGCAGCAGGGCCACCAATGGCATTTGACATCATCCCCGACATCCTGGAACAGTTAGTACAGTGTTGGCATTGGGGTATGCAAGGACCCTTACAGTAAGCAGTAGTTTTTTAAAGTTGCTTGAAGGAAATAAGCTGCAGTAGTTTTATTTACAGTAATCAAAAGTACAAGTACATTTTCAGGAATATAGGACTATCCACCATCTCTCTTATTAATTCAAATCCCCAAAGAACGTATGTTATAATAGTTCTCCATTTAAATACTTACAGTTGTTGAACTTGAGGATTTTGCATTAAGCTTGCTGCCTAAAATAGAAAATATATAGCTGAAATTGTAACACAGTACTTGAATATCAGTGAGGAACGTGGAAAAAACCCAACCAAAAAACCCTGTTACATGCTATATTGTATGCTGTATCACAAAATTAATTTATGTGCATAGAAGTGTATGGTCACCAGTGAGAGGAATCATTAGAGGAACACATTTTAAGGACGTGAAGCTGAAACAATTCATTACAAATTGGTAAAATATAGTGATTACAGATTCAGACATGAAAAATACGACAATAAATATAATAACCCAGTACCAGGAAAACTTTAAAAACAGAACAACAAAAAACAACAAAAAGGCTTACAAGGACAGAAGTTTTCTATTGTGATTTTTTTTGAGAAATATCTGCATTTTGTTGATTCACAGCCTGGATAAATGAAGTTTGCAACTATTACTGCTACTGGATATAAACTATTGCTATGATGGCCATAAAATATTGCAAAATAACCAAGTATAGACTGACTTTGTATCATGGTTTTGTGCTAATACACCTTCGTGGTAATTGTGTAACTTCTTGCTTTGTAGTAGGCATGAGGTTATTTACATCTCCCATTCATAGGATGCCTCAAAAAATACACTGTGTTTATAAAACAGAAGTTAGTAACATAGTTCCTACAGAAAGCAGTGTCTGTATGAATACAAATCTAATAGGCACAATGCAGTATCTGCTGTTCACTGACTTAGTAAAGGTACTACAAAGCCCAGGTATATATGATACTCATTTCATTGGTCACTATCCCTCCATATATCTATTTCAAAAGTAAACAAGTGGTTTCTCTAGTCTACAATCTGATATAAAATGCCAAATTCTGGTCAATTCTATGGGTAATACAGGAGATTTTTTTTTCTTTCTTCCATCAGTAACAAATCTGATTCAGGTTAGGGGCCCAAAATGGAGGCGAGAAGCTACTTTCTCAAGATCAGACAGTAAGCTGATTTTTTTAACTTGAAAACAAAACAAAAAACTACACCACAGGAAAATAATTATCTGTTCCTTGCTGAATGCCCTGTGTTCTCTCCACTTGAACAGGCATCTTCCAGAAATAATGCAAAAAAATCCTTTGACCATAGTTAGCTCCACATTGAAGAGTAGATCTTTGACACTAAACAGAAGCAGTCACGTGGCCAGTGAAGCAGTACACACAGTTCCAGTGCTATTCAATTGCTAGTGCCACTGGAGAAGGAACTCACTCCCTTGCCTACCATCTTGCCTCTATTATTTGGACCACACTATCAGACCAGATTTATTGATGCACCTTGCATGCAGTGCATTTCCACACAGAAGCACTTGCTGAAATGTCCTGTCCTAATGATTAAACTGCCAGAGGCTGTAAGGTTTAAACTGAGTTCTCAAAGGTATTAAGTACTTTTTGCCATTTTTTCCCACCAAATTCAATCCTTGAAAGTTAATACCATTTAGCTAAGAAAGCCACACATGGAGAAAAACTGAAGGACTAACCCACAATTTGCCACTGTACTGGAAGTAAAGGAATGCACTATATGTTATTTATATTAATTGCTTGATATCTTATGAGGGTTTACGAGCTTAATGATGTTGGGGATAATTTGGAAGAATTAAGAACAGATAAGTCTCTTAGGTAGTTCTGTCTAAGCAGAATTACTTTAGTCTTGAGTAGATTACATCTGAACCAACTGCTATTAATTTAAGGTGTTATTTCTTTGTATTTGTTGTTGAGTGCTACGTGAAGAATCAAAAAAAAAAATTCACCAGGCTGCTGACAAGCGTTTTACTGTAATACCATCTACAAAAACCGCACAGCTGATGTACGCGCGTTATTGTTGGTAAGGCAGAATCAACTGTAAATGAGCCAGGCGTTATAGGAGTTTTATGCTTCACTTGTTTAGAGTGTAAAATGACCAAGAAGAGTTTAAATTAGGTATAATAAAACCACTGCCATTACAGTAAGCATGTGTTATTAAAACAAGAGTTGTTCTCAAAACTTCAGTTTTAAAAACACTATGTGAAGCTTCTTGATATGTACTCACCATACTAATGAATGCAGGATTGTTTATCAAGCTTGCCATGTCAAAACTCAGTCCAGTTCCAGTCTATAAACAAAATGCAATTTAAGGTAAGTTTACCAATAAAATCCCAGTTAAAACTATTGCAAATAAATAGACACAGAGCTAACTTACAGGACTGGACATGTCTCTTAGTTTCTGTTCTGCTATTTTCAAATTTGACTTATAAGAGTCATTCTCTGGATCAAGATCCAGTGCTTTTTGGTAACTGGTAACTGCTTCTTCGTATTTATTCACTGAGGTCAGAGCCAACCTAATGTGAAATAAAGAAATCCTGGGTAGAATATAAATGACCATCAAAAGACAAAGATACATTTTCTGCTCTAAGTAAAACAGTGCCTTACAATGGATTTTTAGCTTCAGCACTACGTTAAAGCAAGTTTTGCTTTACTCCTGCTTAGTGTAAGCACTTGTTTTTGCAGAAGAGATCATCCCTCAGGGACTCATCTTGCATAAATCCTGCTCCAAATATATGCAAGTTTCATTAAAAACTCTTTGGCATCATCAAGTGGTTTAGTCTGTAGTTGAGAGAACAAGCTGAACCAACCATCCATGACTTTTTGCATAAGCTCAGGAATTCCTCTGTCTCCTCCAGTCCTTTTGACTGAAGAGATTATTCAAAAGGGCACATGGGTAAGTAGAGCAAAGATATATATGAGTTCTGCAGATTCAGGAACCAAATACTGGAACCAGAAGTTTCAGCATAATAGATTTTTGTCTTAGGATCAGTGCAAGGTTCTCTTTTTGGATCTTCAAGACCTTGACAAATGGCTTACACACGATAATATTAACATCTACAGGATGCTCTACGAAAACCTTTTATCAGAGAATTCTGCTTCATGTTTAAAAAAGATTCTTCTCCAGTAGGTTAGGACAGCACAGAACAGATCTACTATGTTTGAAAACAGTATTTGTTTTCAAATTTGATTAGTTATGGCATTTAAAACATAATCTTTATTTGAGCTACTCCAGAGAAGTCTTAGCTGGTTGCAATTTCAATGCTGGTTTCAGTATTTTCAATTTATAGTGATCACAAAAATAAACTGATCTTTTCCATATTTTGCAAAATATCTGTGTGATCAATATTCAGCTATTTAGTACTCCAGTCCTTTGTTGGTATGTGCTGAGCTACACAGCCTGGGTTGATAAGCCTGTACTAGTGTTCACCAACACACCTTATACTTCTATCTCAGGCAAGAGAGCTCAATGTGTTAGACACATCACCGATAGTCATTGCTTTCAGTGAAGATGAACTCAGTAACAGTCTGAAAACCCAGGAGTTTCCAGTAATAGTTCTGGAGGAAATCACACAGTATTAATGTTTTCTTTCTTAATGTTGTGTTACTCTCATAAAAAATATTTTCATTTCTGGCCTACTAAATTGCCAAAGCAGTTTTCGACCAGAAATGTAGTCTGGTATTTCTGTGAGGCAGTCATGGTTTTCTTTTTACAAGGAAAGTATGTAAAATTCTGATTGGAATTCAGTGCAAGTCATAACAGCGGGCAACACTTTGCTTGCTCAAACTTTCTACCCAGACATGCTCTTTCACGGTCATCCTGCAAGCATCATTTCAACTCTCTACATGGCTCCCATCTCTGCATCTTTCTGTGTCACTTCTGCATTCTTCTGTAACCCACGAAGTTACTGTCAAATCCTGAGAAAAACTGACATGCCTACACAATGCAGTCAGAAAACACAGCTTTCTCATGGGAATGCTTTGTTAAAAGGTGTTTTTTGCACTTGGTTTTCCAGTTTTTACTAAACAAGCACTGTTTCCTTGGTCAGCCCGTGCTAAATGTATTATATCAATCTGCTGAGTTAAGCAATGGCTTGCAGCAAAAAATGTATCCTCCATCAAAACAACCAGACAATCCAGAAACCAGAAACTTGATGGCTCAATAATGATCCCACTTAAGTTGTTTATCTAAAAGCACACTGGACTTACACCCAAACCTCTAGAATAACCTCCAATTTCCAATTACATGAGCCTATGGCTTCCCTCTGTCTTGCTGAAATGAGAGGATCTCAAGCTGTTTGATATGAAGACACAATCTGAAGAGAGTTAAATAGGACAAAACCAGTTCAACAATCCCTGAAATTTCAAAGTGAATTAATACTCTCACAAGTCAGTCTGGCTGCATTTGTATTAATAAAATAAACTGTAGTGTAGAAAGCTGTTTTTTTTTTATGCCCCCTGTTTTGTTCTAGGCAAAAATGCATTATCAAAGACAATTCTGAACCAAAAACATGGTTCAGAATTTACACACCAGCACAGTTTAGCAACAGACAGTTTGCAATTGGCCACTCTGTACTGCAAAATAGATTTTAATAACATAGAGGTGGGCCATTTTGTGACAGCTAACCCAACAAACAATTCTATGCATTTTTTAATCACAGATAAAATGTCAAATGGTTCATGCAGCATTCAGCCTACACCCACAACAGTTTTGCTTACCGAATATGTAAAGCTACAAGAATTGCCCTTAAATCAAACAGACGTCCCACTCCGAACATTTGTGATATTTTTTTGGCAGTAATTACCCACTGTCTAAAGAGGCCACACTGTTAATCTCTCAGACATGACTGAGAAAACTATCAAAAGGACATAGCATAGTCTGGCTAAATATCTGCTTCCAAAGATCTGCTGAACAGAAAAATCAAACCTCTATTCCTGATTGTATGATGTCCCAGTATTTTTAGGATTCCAATCACTAACAGCACCCCATTAGAAATAAGTAACAGGTTCACAATCATTAACAGATTCCCCATTCCAACGGCAGAATTTTGGTTACTCAGGACCAGGCAGCAGACAGAAAGAAAGACTTCATGACTTTCTAAACTAAATTTTCAAAGTTGATAAACTGAAAGAAAAAAAATATTACAAACTGAAGAAATCTGATATGAATGTGCTGATATCAACCAAATGTATCAAACTAAAAGCTGACAACCTGATAGGGTCATCTTCATAACAAGAACGTCTGCTAAATAAAACAACCTACCTCTACTTATTTCAGAAAGTCTGCAGTGATTTACACTTGAGTTTACAGTGTTTACTCAGATTTGTATTAGCTTACCCCATTCTCCCATACGCTTTGCTGTACTTTGGATCTATTGCTATGGCTCTCTCACAATCTTTTATTGCTTCATTGTAGTTGTTGAGCTTACTCTGAGCAGCAGCCCTAAAAGGAAGATGGGAGGGAAGGGAGAGCTTTGTCAAAAAAAACCCCGAACAATTAAAAAATCCCAAACAACAGCAAAGAATAAAAGAAAGAAAACAAGCTTAGCTATTCCTATGTCCACAGATAACTTCAGACTGTTTAATTTTAATGAATTTCACTTCTTAGAGGCAATGCCTCAGATCTGCTCAATTAATGTTCTGAACTAGGTATGCGCACTCAAGTGCATTGCTGGAGCAGGCTTTGGAAAACATGCACTTATCTTTGAAGACACAAAGGATAATAATTCTAAGGAACTAGTTTAGATCTAGCTGTGACAGCACAAAACACACTAGAAGCTTATTACAGGAAGTGAAACTCTCGAGTAGTAGTTATGATAACTGTTTAAGCAGAAGTGTTTGTGCTAGTTTGAGCCTAGCTAGA
>WAAF01018567.1:0-13618 GCA_013400475.1 Tricholaema leucomelas
CAATTTCATTTGAGAGCCTAATTTCTGTCGGTTTTCTCTTAAAAAAAAACCAACAGAGCCTAAAAAGTCCCTCCCCAGATTTTTTGTAGGCCCCCTTCAGATACTGGAAGGCCTCAAGAAGGTGTTCCTCCTATCCAGACTGCACAGCCCCAACTCTTTCAGTCTGTCCTCATAGCAGAGCTGCTCCAGCCCTCTGAGCATCCTCATGGCCCTTCTCTGGACACACTCCAGCATCTACACATCCCTCTTGTAAAAGAGGCTCCAGAACTGGATGCAGCACTCCAGGTGTGGTCTCACCAGAGCAGAGCAGAAGAGGAGAATCACCTCTCTCGACCTGCTTGCCACAGTTCTCCTGATGCAGCCCAGGCTCTGGTTGGCCCTCTGGGCTGCAAGTGCAATTTGCCTGGCAGTCTTACCAGGAACAGGTTCTAAATGCCTGCATGTGATTGGCCTGCATAGCCAGCATGACATTGTGCTGACACTGTTGCAAGACATCCTGCCTGCACCTGAAAGTCTCCTGCCAAGACAAGAAGTCCTGGAGATACATAGATCATCCAGAGGAGCCAGGAGACAAGGGCAGAGATTGTCTGCCTCCTTTCCCCAGAAGTCTGGGAAGAATGAAGTCTCATCAGCCAACAAGACAGAGTTCCCCATGCTTTGGGTACTGCCTGATGTATAATTTTGTGAGTAAATACTTAAAAGCCTCTTCCAGTATCATATTTGTGTTTGCCACTTTAAGAAATAAGTGCTCTAGTTTTGCCTGTGCCCTGTGTGTATAAATTTCCCACCTGTGTGTTTTTGAACCTGTGAATAAGCGTTCTGGCGAGTTTTAATGGTACTAAGGGTTTTCATAGTTATTAACAATTATCACCTGGATATCATCATTAATATAGATTAGTAATTTTGCATCATCCCTCATGGGAACACAGAAAATCTTGAAACTGTTTGCATGAACCCCTTCAAAATCTGAAAGGAAAACAGCCTAATTCTTATATTCTGATTATGGATTAAATCAGGGTATTCAATTAGTTTAACGTTTACATGAGCCAGGGAACCTACATTATGATGGTATGGCTCAGCCTGGTTTTGGATCACCAAGTGCTGCCCAGAACATCTGAAGAGCTGTGAAAGACTAGCTGGTACTACATGAATCAGTTTAAGTTTAGAATTTAAACCCAGCCATAGAATCATAGAATCAGCCAGGTTGGAAGAGATCTCCAAGCTCATCCAGTCCAACCTATCATCCGGCCCTATCCAATCAACTAGACCATGGCACAAAGTGCCTCATCCAGACAGGTCTGTAATTTCCTGGTTCCTCCTTATGGCCCTTCTTGTCGATGGGCATCACATTGGCAGCTTCCAGTTTTAGGGGATCTCTCCAGTGAGCCAGGATCGTTGATAAATGATGGAGAGTGGCTTGGCCAGCTCATCTCCCAGCTCTCTTAGCACCCTAGGATGGATCCCATCTGGTCCCATAGAGTTGTGAGGATCCAAGTGGCTCAGCAGGTCCCTTACTGCTTCCACCTGGATTACAGGGGGACTATACTGGTCCCTGACTTCATCTGCCAGCTCAGGAGGCAAAAGATAAAAAGATTTCCCATTACTTACTACACCATAATCAATGATAAAATGGATATTAAGAAATATATTCTAATTAGCTCAAACTCCACTTGGTGTCATAACTCAGCTGCCTAAATACTACCCAACTTCTGTGCTTGGAGCTTCCAATTTCAGTCAACTGATTTAGGCTAGGTTTAGATTGCCATATCATAATCTCTGTAAGTTACATTCCATTTATCATAGAATCATAGAATGGTTTAGGTTGGAAGGGACCTCAAGGATCATCCAGCTCCAACCCCTGCCATAGGCAGGGACACCTCCCTCTAAAGCAGGTTTCACAGTTGTTATATCAGACAACAGTATTATCATTGTTCTGTTAAAATGAGAAAGCATCTGAAGGGGGCCTACAAAAAAGCTGGGAAGGGACTTTTTAGGATATCAGGTAGTGACAGGACTAGGGGGAATGGAGCAAAACTGGAGGACGTTCTTCCCAGAGAGAGTGATTAGCATTGGAATGAGCTACCCAGGGAGCTGGTGGAGTCACTGTCCCTGGAGGTGTTGAAGCAAAGCCTGGCTGAGGCACTTAGTGCCATGGTCTGGTTGGTTTAATAGGGTTGGATGCTAGGTTGGGCTGGATGATCTTGGAGGTCTCTTCCAACCTGGTTGATTCTATGACTCTATGATTCTATGATACCCTTGATTGTATACCAGAGATGCCCTAGATATTTAAGGCCTACAAAAAGCTTTGCTACTCAAACTCCTCAAATAATTTACACAGTTCATATTCTTACTAATTGCTTTTGACAGAGAGTAATGGGGGACGTTTTCAGCAGAAAACATGTGTCATCTCTTCTAGGAAAGAGGGATGATTCTTATTCTTCAACTACCCAGAAATTAGACTGTAATTCTTTCTCTTGACACACCCAAGCTTGGCACTGCAAGGTCAAGGTCTATACATTTACAGAGAAATTATCTTCTGACAAAGAATCCAAGCAAACCCTAGATTATCAATCACATAATTTTAGTCATAGATATATGATACAGACAGCTGCTTGGAAACTTCTTTTTGGCTTGAAACCCTACTATCTGCAGTACCACTTGATGCTTCTAGATGCATGATCTCTTGGCTGACTCTGAGCTTGGGTGGAGCTGTGCCATCTGAACACATGTGCCATCTAAATGACTTGGCCAGTGTTGCTGGGTGTACAGTGCCAAGTGACCGTAGGTTTAGACAGGCAGCATACATAACATTGTAAATGCTGGCTCCTTGGTGAAAAAAATCTTTTCCTCTCTGACAATGCTTAAAAATTGGGTTTATTTTCCATTCAACATGTGATTGCACCTGTTGGTGCTTGCAGAAATCCTCCTCCTCAGCCAAATCCTTGTGGCAATAAATAGCTATGCAAAGGGGTTTAGGCAAGGCAGGTCCTCACCTACTCTTTTATCTGGATATTAGAAAGTTAAGTAGGTGACTTTAAAACTTAAAGGTCTCCAGGGACTCATCACTGATCATGTCACACCTTGAGTACTGTGTTCAGTTCTGGGCTCCTCAAATCAAGAGAGACATTGAGGTACTGGAACATGTCCAGAGGAGGGAGACAAAGCTGGTGAGGGGCCTGGAGCACAGCCCTGTGAGGAGAGGCTGAGGGAGCTGGGGGTGTGCAGCCTGCAGAAGAGGAGGCTCAGGGCTGACCTCATTGCTNTCTTCCAACCTGGTTGATACTGGTTCTAGCATATCCACAACTCTCTTGAGCCCAGGAGCCTGAACTGGACAGAGGACTTCAGATTTTTTTCTTTTTCAGAGGAAACCCAGTGGAGCATGTGAAAAAAAAAGAATCTAGGACTTTACATCCATGGTAGTGTTAATACAAGTGAAATTGCCAAAGAAAAGTCTTTCCCACTTTTCAGTATTGAAGGATGTGTTCAAAATGGCTGCAAATGACAGCATTGTTGCTTAGGAAGCTGTTGCAGTCCTTTGCAGGGCTTACTGAAGGCTGCCACTGACATCATACAGTGATCGATTGTGCTAGGAAAAAGCAAGAATTACTGTGACTTCACCACATTCTGCCCTGACTCTTATAAAATGAACTTGTACTTCACAGTTGTGTATCACCATTTGTCACACACAAAACAGACAAAAAAGACAAAACCCAGACATCACCTTAAATGTTTTTAACTGAAAAACTGCTGGGTGAGCTAAGGTGAACTTCAATTTCATATGAATCAGCATACATTACCCTAATTAAAGGATGTCATGGTCTGAGTGAGACACAAATAGTGAGACATTCAAGGAAGAAAGAGGCTTCTTAATTAACTTAGAAGATGCAAAAGAGCTTTTTCCTGAGGAAAAGCTCAAAGAACTTAATATTCCAATGAGGTTAATTATCAGAAAGAAATTATCTTTATCTTTTCAAAAATATAAAGTGTAATTTTTAGCCAACTACAGGAAAAAAAAGGACTTCAGGACGTGGCACTTGGTGCCATGGTCTAGCCTTGAGCTCTGTGGTAAAGGGTTGGACTTGATGATCTGTGAGGTCTCTTCCAACCTTGGTGATACTGTGAGACTGTGATATTTGTTAAGACTGCTTAAATCCAGAGACAAAAAGACTGATTATTAGATATTTGAGGATGCTTAGAGGGCTGGAGTACTTCTGCTATGAGGACAGAATGAAAGACTTGGGGCTGTTCAGTCTGCAGAAAAGGAAGCTCCCAGGTGACCTTCTTGTGGCCTTCCAGGATCTGAAGGGGGCCTACAAAAATGCTGGGGAGGGACTTTTTAGGCTCACAGGGAGCAACAGGACTAGGGGGAATGGAGCAAAGCTGGAGGTGGGGAGATTCAGGCTGGATGTGAGGAGGAAGTTGTTCATCATGAGAGTGGTGAGAGCCTGGACTGGGGTGCCCAGGGAGGTGGATGAGGCCCCATCCCTGGAGGTGTTTAAGGCCAGGCTGGATGAGGCTGTGGGCAGCCTGCTCTAGGATAGGGTGTTCCTGCTCATGGCAGGGGGGTTGGAACTAGATGATCCTTGTGGTCCCTTCCAACCCTGACTGATTCTGTGATTCTGTGATATTCCATTATCCACATCAAATTCATTAGGTGTTTATTTTCGGCTTATTGGATGAATTTAAATATTATTGCAATTAAAGATTTTTTTTCAAGGTATAAAATAAAATTTCAAGCAGTAATTTTTCATTTTGCTAGGTATTTATTCACTGTGCAACACCACTGTGTTTTAGTACCTTCCAGTAACTCAAAGGAAAATGCAGAAAATTTTTTGCATGGATTTTGTTTTTCCTAGGGTATTCCCATAGAATCATAGAATCAGCCAGGTTGGAAGAAACTTCCAAGATCATCCAGGCCAACCTAGCACCCAGCCCCAGCCAATCAACCAGACCATGGCACTAAGTGCCTCATCCAGTCTTCTCTTGAACACCTCCACCTCCCTGGGCAGCCCATTCCAATGCCAATCACTCTCTCTGGCAACAACTTCCTCCTAACATCCAGCCTATACACAACTTGAGGCTGTGTCCCCTTCTTCTGTTGCTGCTTGTCTGGCAGAAGAGACCAACCCCACCTGGCTACAGCCTTCCTTCAGGTAGTTGTAGACAGCAATGATGTCAGCCCTTAGCCTCCTCTTCTGCAGGCTGCACACCCCCAGCTCCCTCAGCCTCTCCTCATAGGGCTGTGCTCCAGGCCCCTCACCAGCTTCGTCACCCTAGGGAACAGAATATGTGGTCTTGCCCAGTAGAAATTTTTACTTTGCTGTTTACATTAACAGTAATGTATATATGTGCCAGGGAAAATGAGGTCAGAGAACTGTCCCTTTGAAGGAATCATAAGTAGGACAAGGAGCAATGGGAATAAGCTGCAGCACAGGAGGTTCCACCTCAACACAAGGGGGAACTTCTTTACTGTAAGCATCCTAGAACACTGGAACAGGCTCCCCAGAGAGGTTGTGGAGTCTCCTTCTCTGGAGCCTTCCAAGGCCTGTCTGGATGTGTTCCTCTGTGATCTGTTCTAGATTGTGTGGTCCTGCTCTGGCAGGGGGGTTGGACTTAATGATCTCCTTGGGTCCCTTCCAACCCCTACTATCCTGTAGTATGGTAGCTGCTTATTTCTGCCAAAATGAGCTGTAGTGAAGGAAGATTTTTAGAAGTGATGAATGAAAAACATCTTAATCTGTTCACACATAAAGACACACACACATTTTATGCATGTACGAGAAAAATGCCATTGCTATCTTTGAAACAGCCACAAGAATCTTTAGCTCATCAGCTCAATACTGTACATTTTAATTGTATTCTACAGAAAGGAATCTTAATAGGCAAGAACTTTCTTTACTTCTGTCTGGTCTCTGTTTGGCTCTGAACCAAATACTCATCATGAAGACAAACTAACCACCTAGAAAGAGATAATGCAACGTGGTACAGCAGATTCCATAGCACCTCCATCAGTTAGGAATGTAAGACACATCAGGTTCAGAAAATGTTGGGTCCTAAATCTCTTTGACACTTTTAAGACTCTTCTACAGTTTCAGTTTTAGTGTTAGAGTTACCAAGGAAATTCCACTCACTGGAATGGAATAATCTATGATTCACAGTGGAGTACATGAGAGGAATATCATAGCCTTCATCTCTACATGACAAAAGAGCTTTCTTTTTTCTAAGGAAGAGTTTGTAATTTAAATGCTCAGACTCAGAAATGGGAGTATGGAACCCCTGAGGCTTTGAACAAGTTTCTTAACCTTGCAATGCCAGGCTTTCCATCTGTAAAAATGGAGAGTAACACTTTCTTACACTAAATACTGGGACGTGAGACTTGCTAGATACTGGAACGTGTCTAGAGAAGGGCGATGAAGCTGGGAAGGGGCCTGGAGCACAGCCCTGTGAGGAGAGGCTGAGGGAGCTGGGGGTGTGCAGCCTGGAGAAGAGGAGGCTCAGGGCAGACCTCATTGCTGTCTACAACTACCTGAAGGGAGGCTGTAGCCAGGAAAGAAGCAGCTCTAAAAGATGAAGTACAAACATCATACAGTGAGTTAACTGAGTATCTAACACAGAAACGTGGGGCCTCTTTAAATTATAAGAGGTTCTGTAAATTATTCTGTGACCTATAGAACTGCACAGAATATCTGTGGCACTGCAGGTTGTGACTTTATGTTTAACAAGCTGTTTCTTTCTTAGGATGTGACTTACAAAGGGCTCCTTTAAGACAGCTTTACAGATGTTCTCTGTATACCTGTACCAGGCTGCCAGCCTAAAAGAGTAATGCTTTATTAGTACACAAAGGCAGCTCATCTAACAATGGGAAAATAGCCTTAGGATACTCTCTGCAAGCCTCTGATTGACTCAAATTGCACCGAGGTAAAATATCTACCCTTAGCCATTAGCAGCTGGAGTTTCATTAATCTTCTTACCTTAGAAACCACAGACAACTCCCCTGGAATACAGTAACACTAGCAATTTACTATTCTTTTATCATGGTTTAAAGCATTCTGGTTGTAACAGCCATTCCTCCATTTCTTATAGATGACTTGCTTCTTAGTGATGTTACATTAAAGGCTGAAATCTATTACTCCATACATTTGCTTCTCCAGAGAGGGAGGGAATCAGCACCGAGATTTTCTTTCTGGATTCCATTAGTAGTAGTAGTAGTAGTAGTAGTTGTAGTTGTAGTACCATCATTATCATTATTATCATCATTATCATTATTATAATTATTTCTGTATATTCTTTTACACTCAGATGATTTTGCTATTGAATCATAGAATCAGTTAGGGTTGGAAGGGACCACAAGGATCGTCTACTTCCAACCCCCCTCCCATGGGAGAGGACACCTCATACCAGATCAGGCTGTCCAGAGCCACAGCCTGATCCTAAACACCTCCAGGGATGAGGCCTCCATCATCTCCATGGGCAGCCCCCTCCAGGGTCTCACCACCTCCATGCTGAAGAACCTCTTCCCAAAATCCAGTCTGAATCCACCCATCTCCAGCCCCACTCCATCTCCCGAGTCCCATCACCACCTGACATCCCAAAAAGTCCCTCCCCATATTTACCATAGCTCCCCCATAGATCATAGAATCAGAGAATCAACCAGGTTGGAAGAGACCTCCAAGATCATCCAGTTTAACCTAGCACCCAGCCCTAGACAATCAACCAGACCATGGCACTAAGTGCCTCAGCCAGGCTTTTCTTCAACACCTCCAGGGACAGCAACTCCACCACCTCCCTGGGCAGCCCATTCCAATGCCAATCACTCTCTCTGGCAACAACTTCCTCCTAACATCCAGCCTAGACCTCCCCTGGCATAACTTGACACTGTGTCCCCTTGTTCTGTTGCTGCTTGCCTGGGACAAGAGACCAACCCCACCTGGCTACAGCCTCCCTTCAGGTAGTTGTAGACAGCAATGAGATCACCCCTGACCACCCCCCACCTGGCTACAACCAAGCTCAGATAATCTCAGTAAATGCATCTCATATTGTTAGTTCTGTAGAGGTTACAACAGGAGATGCATCCCTGATTTATTTTGATTCAGGTCATCTCTGTCCAGCTCCTGAAGATACTTAGAAAATTTAGGAGAGTCATTCACAAATGTTTTCATCATTCTAAAATAGGAAGTGAATTGAAAGCCCAAGAAATGATTTGCAGAAGCTGCATAATGAATAATTAGAGTGGGGAAGCAGAGAAGAACTCAAAAGACGAGGAAAGTAGTTCTCTTTATCTAACTATAAAGACAGATACTATCTGTCCACAAGATAATAACTGATGCTATCTATAGAAGGTATTATCTATATCTGTCTTTCTTTCAACATTTAATTTAGTGTTGATGATTGAACCCACAGTATGCACTGTAAAATATGAGACTTGACAAGCTGGGCTGGGCTAACAATGCTATTGGATCTTTAGCAGGGAGTTTCAGAGGTATTGTCATTTCAACTGTGCAAACATAACACTGTTTTGCTCTGTTTCCTACTGCTTTTTCCATGCCACAGAAAGGCTGCATGTAGCAATTTTGCAAGTTGGAAAGTCACAGCTATTTGTTTATAAGTATCTCAAGGCCACACCTTGAGTACTGTGTTCAGTTCTGGGCTCCTCTCTCTCTTATGAGAACTATTCTTATGAGATTCTGTGTTCTGGAAGCTGCCAATGTGATGCCCATCGACAAGAAGGGCCATAAGGAGGAACCAGGAAATTACAGACCTGTCTGGATGAGGCACTTTGTGCCATGGTCTAGTTAACTGGCTAGGGCTGGGTGCTAGGTTGGACTGGATGAGCTTGGAGCTCTCTTCCAACCTGGCTGATTCTATGATTCTATGATATATCACTTCAGCTCCATGAAAGCTCTGTCTTGAAGGTCCCAAAGTAAATTCTAATTATGTAAAAACATCTGAAAACCTATGATGCCTCAGACTTTTGAGGTCATAGACCACCTTGAACTCTGAAAATGTCCTGTGTATCTGAAGTTTCTAGGGGAAAGCACTAGAATAGTATTTCTTGTCACTGCAAACCAGTCATAGTAATTGCCACTATTTGTGTGCCACAACCCACTCACCGAACATCACTGTTCTAGTGTTGAGTTACACACAATCTGTTCTAGTTGTTGAGTTACACTGACAGTCTACAACAGAATTTTAATAGCTTGAGCCATGCTTTTCTTTATTAAGTCATAGCAACTTAAAAAAAATCCTACTGATTAAAGGAGTAACATGGAAGCCTACTTCATGGCATCTTGGGATTCTGGAGACAAAATCATTTTCTTCCCAAGGCTTTGTCCCCAGTCTCCAAGAAACATTAAAAAATGGCAGTATTCTTTTATTCTTGACATTTCAGTGCTACATAATTTGCCTCTTCTGCCAGACAAGCAGCAACAGAACAACAAGACACAGTGTCAAGTTGTGCCAAGGGAGGTCTAGTCTGGATGTTAGGAGGAAGTTGTTGCCAGAGAGAGTGATTGGCATTGGAATGGGCTGCCCAGGGAGGTGGTGGAGTCACCATCCCTGGAGGTGTTCAGGAAGATTGTATGAGGCACTTAGTGCCATGGTCTGGTTGATTGGCTAGGGCTGGGTGCTAGGTTGGACTGGCTGATCTTGGAGGTCTCTTCCAACCTGGTCGATTCCATGATTCTATGAAATAAACCCTCTTGCCTGTGACTTTAAATGATCTTTTACTCTTTTCTTCAACCCCAGAGTGTTTGTTTTCCCTCTGATAGGTTTTCAGTGAATTCAGATGGAGCAAAGCTGGACGTGGGGAGATTCAGACTGGACATGAGGAAGAAGTTATTCAGCATGAGAGTGGTGAGAGCCTGGACTGGATTGCCCAGGGAGGTGGTTGAGGCCTCATCCTTGGAGGTGTTTAAGGCCAGGCTGGATGAGGCTGTAGGCAGCCTGCTCTAGGGTAAAGTGTCCCTGCCCATGGCAGGGGGTGTTGGAACTAGATGATCCTTGTGGTCCCTTCCAACCCTGACTGATTCTATGATTCTATGAGAAGAGTAAAAAAAAAAGGAGAGAAAAAAAAAGGCTGATGTTATCATCTCTGACCTAACAATCTGCTAGAAATCAGTTAGACAAGCCACTACACCACACCATATGCTTCACAGAAGTGAGCGTTGAACACTTGTGCCAAATTTTTCCAAAACTATTTAAAATGGTCTCCAGCCATTTGAGTACTGTGAACCAAACAGCTTTTATTTCCTGCTAGAGTTTGTTAAAAAACATGTGATGCATAAGCCTTTGCAAAAAAAAAAAACCCAGCAAAACAAAAGCAGCAGTTCCTACTGTGCAGAAGACCTTTAAAAAATAGCAAGATAATTTTTGTTTACAATTCTGTGCCAGTCTGGCATCATTGATGTATTCCTACTTATCTTAAGATCCTATTATCTCTTCTCATTCCTACCCTTTCAACAGAGTTTCTTGCTGAGCAAATTATAACTGAGAGAGAGAACAAGCTACATTTCTGTTCAACCCATCTGTCTGTTTTCATAGAATCATAGCATCGACTAGGTTGGAAGAGACCTCCAAGATCATCCAGCTACAGTAAGGAAAGGATAGAGATGTGTTTTCAAATCAGCTTTCCCTTACGAAGTTTTTCCTGTGGGAATGATGGTCACACACAACATGAATGGTCATAACTAAGAACATAGAATCTCATAAGAATAGTTCTCATAAGAACCTATTCTGTCTCCTCTGAGGATTAGTGTATAGAATCATAGAATCAACCAGGTCCCTCAACCTCTCATAAGGCAGTGCCCTTCAGTCCCCTCATCATCCTTGCAGCCCTCCGCTGGACCCTCTGCAGCAGATCCTTGTCTCTCTTCCACTGGGGAGCCCAAAACTGAACACAGTATTCAAGATGAGGTCTCAATAGAGCAGAGTAGAGGGGGAGGAGAACCTCCCTTGATCTGCTGGACACTCTCTTCCTAATGCACCCCAGGATCCCATTGGCCTTGTTGGCCACAAGGGCACATTGCTGTGCCATGGTTAGCTTATTATCCACCAGGACCCCCAAGTCCCTCTCCACAAGACTGCTTTCCTTTAAAAATTTCACACAAGTGTTGTGAGAACTTATGTTAGAGGGGGGAAAAAAAAATATAAGCTCTGCTAACAGGGCACAGTCTCTGGGGGAACACTAATTTCTGGCAGCACCTAAAATCTCTGAGGTTTACCAGTGACAGCAGTTACCACACACACTGATCTGAAAACAAATCTAGACAATGATTTCCTGCTTGTTTAAAATACTCTGATTTTACTCCGTAGCTGCAATGTCACAAATAGCTTTTGATCACAGATCAAGATGCAAATCAACAGTGGAAGCAGTGAGTTGATTCAAGCAGCAGAAGGATTGCTTTCTGAAAAAAAAAAAAAGGCAACCAAAACCAAATCTGCCAAATGTTAGCCTGAGAAAACAATACCTCAGTTTTGTGGACATAGCTCCTGCTGTGGCATTCATTTTTACCATGAGATGGACTCATGTCTCATTGTAAGCTTTCAGCTGCATCACATGAAGAGTGTTTATTTCATAGAATCATAGAATCAACCAGGTTGGAAGAGACATCCAAGATCATCCAGTCCACCCTAGCACCCAGCCCTAGCCAATCCACCAGACCATGGCACTAAGTGCCTCATTCAGACTTTTCCTGAACACCTCCAGGGATGGTGACNGGCACCCAGAGACAGAAGAAGAGGACACAGCCTCAAGCTGTACCAAGGCAAGTTCAGGATGGATGCTAGGAGGAAGTTCTTCACAGTAAGCGAGATTGGCATTGGAATGGGCTGTGTGGGGAGGTGGTGAAGTCACCATCTCTGGAAGTGTTTAAAAGCAGACTGGATGAGGCACTTAGTGCCAGGGTTTAGTTAATTAGAAGGTGTTAGGTGGTGGGTTGGACTCGATGATTGTAGATATCTTTTCCAACCTGGTTAATTCTGTGTCATTCTGTGACTTTCTGAGACAACAACATGAGCAACGTCCACTGGAAAAACAACTTAGCAGAGAGCATTTTTGTGTACTCTTACTCAGCTTCTTAGCTGGGTAGACATAGATGAGGACAAAGGGGAAAGATAACTTCATGTTCCGTCACATCATGGCCAGTCATTTTCAGGTCACTCCCCGACATACTAAAGTTTCAGTGAGGCTACTTTATCTCAAATTGAGTTTTCTTAGTACTGATCTGATTAATCCAATTTTAATGCTGTCAGTGGATGGGTTAGTATAAAGAGACCAGCAGGGGAGCCAAGAACTTGACCTGCAGTATTTCAGATTGTCTTCTATTCCATTAATTTGTATGTGCAAACATAAAATCAAGTCAGAAGTAATTTCCATTAAAAGCTATGAAAGTACTCAAAGTATTAATAGGCAGTTTCTGAGCTCAGATTCTTTCTGTTATGATGATTATTTAGATATATGCTGTACCTATTTGCTGCACCTAAAGTTTGCTCTAAATACAACAGCAAATAGACAAGTATATACATTTAGGTAAGATCTACCTTCCTCCTCAAGTTACTATTTCCAAAGAACTCCATTCTAGGTTACTCTCACTTTGACCCTTAAATGAATCTCATTGTGTTCCTCCATAACAGAGTTTCAACACCAAGACATTTTCTAAATATAATGAAACATAATTATCAGAGAATAAAAGATACAGAGAAAGTATATTTGAAATGATAGTACACCTTTCTCATGGTCATAGGGGACCACGTGCCACAAGTTTGAGTTGTCATACATTCCAATAGCGGAATATAAATGACATCACAAAGGCCCACGTGCTTAGTACTTGACAATCCTTACAATATAATTCAAAGTGAACCTGCAATATGCTTTTGGTACAGGAACATCAATTATGTAATAATAGTAAACGTCATTTAGAATCATAGAATCAGTCAGGGTTGGAAGGGACCACTAGGATCATCTAATTCCAACCCCTTGCCATGGGCAGGGACACCTCACACTAGATAAGGTGCAACTGTAAACTGGAAACGTCCAGGGGACATGAAGTTCTTGGTTTTCTTTCCTTCACTTGTGACTACAGTACACACACACACAGAGACACACACACACATACATAAAAATACCTGCAATTCATTATAACCTTGATTGATGAAAAAGAAAACAAATCCCTCATAATATTTTTGCTAAACTATTTCTGGTGCTTTTTACTCATTTTGTTAGGTTTGTAAGGAAAATCACCTATGCCCTAGGATGTAAAGGCTAACACTTCACTGATAGTTTTGTCACATTTGAAAAGCATTGATTGGGCTAAGTTTTCTCTGTGTGGCATTCTTTGGGGGCTGTTTTGGAGGGTTTTTTTGGCTGGTTCACTACTGCATCTACTGGAAAATTCATGCATGTAAAGTTGAACTATATACTTATGTTTTTAACTGCATGTTCACATATATCTGTTAATCTTAGTTGATTAAGCACAAGCTAATTCTGTGGGTTAGGACCATAGAATGCTAAGCATTATCTAAACAAACACAAAGAAAACTCTTAGCCAGAGAACAGTTTTATGTTTTATCCATCTAGGTATAGATATATGAATGAGAAAGAAAGAAAGAAAGAAAGAAAGAA